>JAKSZT010031676.1:14791806-14844140 GCA_026826555.1 Tolypeutes matacus
GATGTGATGGGAGGTGTGGGAGGTGGGCAACATGGGAATCCCAGTGGGTTCCGTGTAATATTTTGGGTAACCTAAGCACCTCTTGAAATATATGTATATATATGTATATATATATAAACAACATTTTTGTAAGCAAATACACATATATGCATATATATTTATATATCATTTTGCAAATGTTTGTATGTATTGTGAGAATTTTGATTTTTACCCATAATAATAAAAAAAAAAAGATAAAAAAAAACAAAAAACAAAAGAAAGCAATAGAAAAAATAAACAAAACCAAGAGCTGGTTCTTTGAGAAGATCAATAAAATTGACAAACCCTTAGCCAGACTAACAAAGAAAAAGAGAGAACACATGCAAATACACAAAATAAGGAATGAGAAAGGGGATATCACTACTGATCCCACAGAAATAAAAAGTATCATAAGAGGATACTTTGAAAAATTATATGCCAACAAGAATGATAATTTAGAGGAAATAGACAAATTTCTAGAAACTCACAAACAGCCTATGTTGATGAAAACAGAAATTGATGAACTCAACAGTCCAATTACAAGTAAAGAGATAGACTCGGTCATCAAAAACCTCCCAACTAAGAAGAGCACAAGAGCAAATGGCTTCACAGCAGAATTCTACCAAACATTCTGGAAAGAGCTAACACCAATCCTGCTTCAGCTCTTCTAAAAAATAGAAGTAGGAGTAATATTGCCTAACTCATTCTATGATGCCAACATTACCCTAATACCAAAGTCAAACAAAGATACCACAAGAAAGGAAAATTACAGACCAATTTCTCTAAAGAAACTAGATGTTAAAATCCTCAACAAAATACTTGCTAATCGCATTCAACACATATCAAAAGAATTATACACCATGACCAAGTGGGTTTCATCCCGGGTATGCAAGGATGGTTCAATATAAGAAAAGCAATCAATGTAATACACCACATAAACAGATTGAAAGAAAAAAATCACATGATCATCTCTATAGATGCAGAAAAAGCATTCAACAAAATACAGCACTCTTTCTGATAAAAACACTGCAAAAGATAGGAATAGAAGGAAACTTTCTGAATATGATAAAGGGAATATATGAAAAAATCCAAAGCTAACATCATCTTCAACGGTTAAATCCTAAAAGCCTTCCCTCTGATATTGGGAAAAAGACAAGGATGCCCACTATCACCACTCCTATATAACATTGTCTTAGAAGTACTTACTGAGCACAGAGGCACGAAAAAGATATAAAAGGCATCCAATTTGGAAAAGAAGAAGTAAAAATTTCATTATTTGCAGACGACATGATCCTATCCGTAGAAAGCCCTGAGAAATCTACAACAAAGCTTCTAGAACTTATAAAGGAGTTCAGTAATGTTGCAGGCTATAAGATCAATGCTCAAAAATCAGGAGCATTTCTGTACACCAATAATGAGCAAACTGAGGAGGAAAGCAAGAAGAAAATACCATTTACAACAGTAACTAAAAGAATCAAATACCTAGGAATAAATTTAACTAAAGATGCAAAGGACTTATATACAGAAAACTACACAACACTGTTAAAGGAAATCAAAGAAGACTTAAATAAATGGAAGAATATTCCCTGTTCATGGATAGGAAGACTAAACATCATCAAGATGTCTATCCTACCCAAAATAATCTACAGATTTAAGGCAATACCAATAAAAATCAACACTATTTTTTAAGGAACTGGAAAACGTAACTACAAAATACATTTGGAAAGGTAAGAGGCCCCGAATCACCAAAGACATATTGAAAAAGAAAAATGAAGTTGGAGGTATCACACTACCTGACTTTAAAACATACTACAAAGCTACAGTGCTCAAAACTGCATGGTATTGGCACAAGATTATACATACTGACCAATGGAATCGAATTGAGAGTTGTGGTATAGATGCTCGCATATACAGTCATCTGATATTCGACAAGACCACCAAGCCCACTCAGTTGGGAGAGAATGGCCTCTTTAACAAGGGGTGCTTGGAGAACTGGATATCCATATCCAAAAGAAATGAGAGCGGAACACCATCTCACACCTTACACAAAAATCAACTCAAGATGGATCAAAGATCTAAATATAAGAGCCAAAACCATAAAGACCTTGGAAGATAATATAGGGAAGCATCTACAGGATCTTGTAATAGGAAATGGTTCCATGAACTTCACACCCAAAGCATGAGCAGCAAAAGAAAAAATAGATAAATGGGATCTCCTCAAAATTAAAAACTTCTGCACCTCAAAGGACATTATTAAGAAAATAAAAAGGCAGCCTACCCAATGGGAGAAAATATTTGGCAACAATATATCTGATAGGAGCCTAATATCCTGCATATATAAAGAAATCCTACACCTCGAAAATAAAAAGACAAACATACCCATTTAAAAAATGGGCAAGTGACCTGAAAAGACACTTCTCCAAGGAAGAAATACAAATGGCTAAAAAGCACATGAAAAAATGCTCAACATTGCTAGCTATTAGGGAAATGCAAATCAAAACTACAATGAGATACCATCTTACACCCATCAGAATGGTAGCTATTAAGAAAACAGCAGACTTTAAGTGTTGGAGAGGATGTGGAGGAACCCTCATCCACTGCTGGTGGGATTGTGGAATGGCCCAGCCACTTGGAGGACAGTTTGGCAGTTCCTCAGAAAACTAACAATAGATCATCTGTATGATCCAGTGATTCCACTGCTGGGTATATACCCAGAAGAATTGAAAGCAAAGACACGAACAGATATATGCACACCAATGTTCATAGTGG
Source organism: Tolypeutes matacus (assembly GCA_026826555.1). Lineage (NCBI taxonomy): Eukaryota > Metazoa > Chordata > Mammalia > Cingulata > Chlamyphoridae > Tolypeutes > Tolypeutes matacus. The sequence continues at coordinate 14,794,594 of JAKSZT010031676.1, forward strand.
CATTGTTCACTATTGCCAAAAGTTGGAATCAGCCCCAGTGCCCATTAACAGATGAAAGGATACACAAAATGTGGTACATACATACAATGGAATATTACTCAGCTGTAAGAAGAATGAAGTGCTAACACACAGAATAACATGGATGAATCTTGAAGACCTTATGTTGACGATGCAAGCCAGGCATTGAAGGATGAACTGTATATGACCTCACTCATTTGAATTGAGGAAAGTGAGCAGTCTCTGAGAACCATCGTCTGAAAGATAGGTTAATGAGGGAGAGAAAGAGAAGAGAAGGTTGTGAGCCATCACCCATACGGACATAATCTATGGTAAAGTGATAGAGTATAGTTGCATATTGAAGGATAGGACAGGTGGGTAGTGATATTACTCGGTTTAGTGGTGCAGGGTTGACAGGTGGGTAGATTAGGAAGGGCAGGTTAGAATACCCAGGATCCTGGGGGGAGAGATGGGAGAGGGACCAGGTGAACACGGGATTTGTGGGTATGAGGTTGAAAGTACAGGAGTGGGAATGTTCTTATGGCAATATGACAAGATAGTGTCACTGGTTTAGGGTGTAGGTTGGGGGCGCATTCGGGATGGGGCACATCTGGAGTAGGCTTCTGGGAGTGTGTGTGTTCATCCTCTCATAATGTGTTGTGCCGGGGAGTGTAGACCCACACGGTGAGTGGGAAGGAGATGGATCCCCATCTTTGGGACGACCGATTCACCCATAAACAGACAGGTGTGTGTCTCCTAGGAGCAAGGGTGGATCCTAATAAGGGAGGACAATCAGTGTGTCAAGACCTCTTGTTGCATGTAACTATGAATCTTGTCATCCAATGAGTCAAGACAGGGGGGTTTCATGTGCCTGAGGGGGATGGGGAGGAAGGAACAGAAAAGATCAAAAAGGGGGTATTTAGTGGTCAGGGGAAATGTTTTTCATTACCTTACAGTGATGGACACAGGACATGGTAAATATCACCAAAAATTATTAAACGGTACCATCTAAATTGTAAACTATACTGTAAACCATTGACAATGTTTAGTAGCTATGTTTTACTATCTGTATAACAGTTATAACAATGCTACCATCCGCATACAAAAAGGTTTTAATATGGGATGAGGAAAGGGGGAGGAGGTTGGGTATATGAGAGTCTCTAGTATTCTGTGTGTGACTTTGCTGTTACCTAAAACTTCTTTGAAAATTAAATGAAAATTTGGGAGACACTGGAGAGTGAGAGGGGTAAGGTGCCACGGTACAGACTGGACATCCCATAATGCAGTGATAAAAGGAAAAATAATTTTTAAAAAATTTTAAAGGGAGGTGGGGAACATGGGAATCCCTGTAATTTTTGTGTAACATTTATGTAATCTAAGCATCTTTTAAAATATAAAATAAAGAAAGAAAGTAAGAAAAGAAAAGAATGAACTTCTTGAGGTCTTAAACCTTCTTATGGTTTCTTTTATCTCCATGGTACCATGCATGAGGTCTTACACACAGTAGGAGTTCCAATAACTATTTATTGAATACATAAATTTTGGGACTGGGAGCAAGGCAAGGAAACTATTCATGTGAGTTAACATTGTTTCTTGCCTTCTTTCAAATTTGACTTAAAACAAACATAGAGATGCAAGGGCTTCCCTTTTCCTTTCTTCACCCTCTTTCTTCCCCCTACCCCATCAATAAATGCTGAAAGAAATTTCATACTTGACACCCTATGCCCATTCACCTCGTTGGTCATCTGCTCATTCAACAAATATTTATTGAATGGCTATGGTCAGTGAGCTCTGCACTGGAGATATTATTCAGAAATGGAGCTTGTTCCTTCCAATGGAGCTCACAGTGGGGTATCTGACAGCAAGTGAGCAATTGTAATAGAGCATACTAGCAGCTCTTATGGGAAGAGTACAGAGTCCTCTGGAAGCAGGTAGGGAGAAATCTAACCAAGACTCAGAATGCATAGAATGTTTCTTAGAGAAAATGTTGAAGTCAATTGCTAGCATTTAGCAAAAACATTTCATAACAATTTCCCTCTTGCCCGGGGCCTTCAGAGACATGCTATTGCCTCTGCCAAGAATTTTCTTTCCCCTGTCCTTAGTTATGTCCAACTTGTCCTGATCAGTCTTCAGGACAGACCCTGTGTCTGTCTATTCACTGTCATATCCACACACTAGAAAAGTGTTTGCTAGAATATAGGAGCTAAACCTGTGTTTGAAAAGTAAAGTATATTGAATAAACCACACTGTACTTTTAAATTATTTTATTCGTCTGACTAGGAGCCCCTCAAGGGCACTAACGGTGTTTTACTTCCTTGCCCTCAGTAGGTCCTGTCTCTTCCTAACTCCTCTACATAAGCCCAGCTTCTGCAGGCTAATCATGCTGGGAGTATACCATGAGTCCTCACCGACACCCACCTTCCAACTCTGGAGTAAATTCAGCTTCCACTTACCTATTTGTCTGCTTCTCGCTCTTGGTGTTGCTGTTTCCTTCACTACTCACCCTCACTTCCTATTTCCTCTGTCCAGCTCCTCTGATGTCAGTCCAATTTGAACTCACATTTCTGGCTTTGCCCTCAGTGCCTCCTCCAGGACACTATTTCTTGGCATCCCCACAAACAGGAAATAAGCCTTCAAATGTCTCTGCTCTCTCTTCCATGCCTACCAATAAGCTGGCTCCACCCTCAGGAGAGAAAGGGGATGGGTAAGCATCCAGATTAGTGCCAGGGACACAGCAGTCGTTACATCATTGTTTGATAGAACCGAGATTTTCAGTTCCATGTTTTTAATGTCTCCAATTTCACACTGGAAAAAAATGTAAGAGGATTAGTCAGTCTATAAAATCGACTTCACAGATATTTTGTGACCTATGCCTGTATAATTTATGTCCCTGGAATCCCTTACAGAATTTAAGGAACTGAGGTTGTCTGTTTGTTTGTTTGTTTTGTGGGGGCTAATATTTTAGCACCAAGCCCAGGGGAGATTTTTATTTTATTTCATAGTATTCCACTATGGAAACTGACTTAGGTGCATTTATTATAAAATTTGCCTGGCTTACAATTAGTATTAGTCTACCTAGAGAGCTCACAGTTTATGCCCTTTTCAGTCAACATTACAAACCTGCAATTTCATTTTATTTCACCATTTTACCGGCTCCCACAGGAGATATTGAGAGACAGTAAAAGAGAAGGGAATTAAACTTGCAGGAGGAATGCTTTCCAAAATATGTTCTACACTTGGCTCTCTGTTGACACTAGAGGTATGGGGAACTAAATGTCCCATCCCTGGGAATGCCCCACCTGACTCTAACTTTCTCCTGTAATAATTTTCCCTCCACAGTTTTACTTCTAAGTATACCTACCAAAGCCTGCCTATCCTTCCATTTCAAATGCTTCCACTTATACAAAGACTTCATTGATTCTTTCTACTCCATACAGTTCTGCTATTTTTGATCAATAGTTTGGGGCAGCTAACAATAAAAATTTTCATTTATATAGTGCTCATTTTGGATCAGGCACTATTCTAAGAACTTTATATAAAAGCTAATTTAATCCTCACAACAGGTGTATAAGGTATATACTATAAGTATTCCCAGTTTACAGATGAGGAAATTGAGGCACAGAAAGGTTAAGTAATTTATCCAAGATCACACAGTTAGGGAGCAGGGAGTTTCAGGATTAAACCTAAGTAGTCTAACTCTAAAATCTCTACTCTTAATTGCTCTTCTACACTTTGCTCTCAGACATTAGCTACTTGGAGTGGCAAGTCAGAGAAGACGTGGTACCTGGCATCATGGAGTTTGCTTTATGGTGAGGAGATGGACACACAAATTGACCACTTTGATATTAAGTTTTATGGGGGAGGTATATGCTGATTGCTATGGCAGTACAGAGAAGGAGCACGGAGAGAAAGCTTAGAATTTAAAACAAGTCTTGAAGAATAAGTAAACATATGAAGAAAGATATTCCACACAGAACAGCATATTCAAAGACAAGGAGGTAGGAAAGAAAATAGTATAAGCATTCCTTAATTTATTATTTATTCAACAAATTAACTTTTAAACAGTTGGATATGTGCTAGGGAATGTGCTCAGTTTTGAGTGCTGGGGGTGACAGGTAGAAAAGGAAAGAGAAGGTGCTGCGAACAGTTTACTACTATTGGTATATAAAGACTAAAACAGAAATGTAGACTGGGTCAGATCATAGAGGACCTCAGGTGCAATACTAAGCAGTGTAGACTTAATCCAATAGGTATTGGAGCTTTAAGTGAGTCAGTGTCAGTAAGTGCTACTTTCTTTCCTATACTTCCACAGTACTTTGTACCCTTTTTATATGGTTTTCCACATATTGCCTTATAGTACAATTAAATCTAGATTAATATAAGTGCCTCTAGGACTATAAGCTTCTAATGGGCAACAAGATTAACTGCTGTCATTGGACTCTCCATCATATACAGGGCAGACTACTTTTCACACAGAAGTGCTCAATAAATGCCTTTTGAATTGAATTGAATAGAACAGTCTCTGTTTCTGCACTCACACAGAACTCCTCCCGGCAGCCTCTCATTTCTTCCTGGCTGAGCATGGAGACAAAATAATAACACAAGGGACATGCCACATTGGCAGTAGGTTGGGCAAAGATCTACCATTTTACCGGCTACATTTCAGTGTTCAAATAGCAGTCAATAGAAGTTCTCCAGAGAAATTCTATCCTTTTCTGTCCTCACTTACTAGCAAAATAATAAGTTCATTCCATTATATCAGGCATAGCCTTTTCTTAATGACCTTTTCCTAAGCTTTTGATCCATATGACAATATTCATTCATAAACTAATCTGAACATCTCTTTACAAGGTCATTAACAAGTGTGCTGTGTTGATAGAATGGTGTTGTATGGGAATTCTGTATATGTGCATGATTGTTTTGTAAGTTCACAACCTCTGTAATAAAAATATATTTAAAAAATAACAGGGTTGGTTGGGGGAAAATACACCAAATGTAAGATATGGACTGTAGTTAGTAGTAATATTTTGATGATGCTCTCACATAGTTTGTAACAAATGTTTCACAACAATACAAGGTGTTGGTGGAGGGCTGATGTATGGGATCCCTGTATGATGTTATGCATGTTTATTTTGTAAGTTCACAACTTTTACTATACACTTATTGTTTATGTATGTTCATGTATGAATGATATACTTCAATTAAAAAATACATTTAAAAAGAAAGGACAGTAACAAGTTTTACCACAACACCTTCAGTTCACTTTCAACAGACTTTTAATGAAGTGTAATATTCCTTTGGTAGTGGCCTTGAGTATTACCCAGATACTATTATTGATACATCCTTCATAGGATGCAAGAAGATCATGGACATGACTGGTTGAATAGTGCTATTTACAGGAGACCACTGACCTTATAAAACAATAGTGTCATTTTAGTCTTCACGTGTAAAAACTGAATTTGTAAGGCTGAGGAACTGACTGGATTTTTCTCCCTCTAGTTTTCAGCATAGGTGCTTTGTCATCCAAACTCAATCAGGTGTCCCTACTATCCATTGTCAAAGCACTATATACCTTTCTTTCTAACACAGTCATGATTTTACACTTTAAATTTTCATAAGAACACTGACTAAGTCTTCATTTTTCTTACTTGTCATCATATCCCAAGAACTCAGCAAAGGGGAAGATCCAAAATAGTTAACAACTAGTTTGTCACAGGCATTATCCAATCAGAATAAATGTTGAATGATATATTGGTGTGTACCAGCTGAATATCCATCTGGCAAGTCACATAGGGTGGAGAACATAACAGTCAAAGGTAAATAATTGTTAAATGGATAGTTGGATGGATGGATGGATGGATGGATGGATGGATGGATGGATGAATTAACTAATTCACTGGATCAGATCTATCTTCCATCCAGTCTCAAATTATTTAGTACTTCAATGCTTTTGTTCTATTCAACCACTCACTTTATTGAATCCCTGCAATAGAGGGACTATGTTAAATGTTTAGGGTATTAGTGGGAGAAGGAAAAGGGAAGCTTTGTAAAGCTAAACAAAAATAGTTCATGCCCTCAAGATGCTTCCAGTTTAGTATGGGAAATAAGAGATGTATGTAAATATTGATAGAACCAGATAGAAGTAAAACGTAACAGTGGTCAGAAAAGAAGTACACAAAGAGTGCTATTAGAAGATGGGGAAATGAAAAGTTTACTTTTGGGAAGAAGTGAGATTCAAAATTGGATCTGTTGGATTCCAAAGATTTCCCACTGTGTAAAGCATTTTGAGTTCAACAGACCTGGGTTTGAGTCTCACCTTACACCATTTCCTTACTGTGTAGATAACTTTGGGAACACCAAAAGTTACCATTTTCAGCTTCAGTTTCCTCAACTTTAAAATGGGGGTGATAATACCTATCTCTTTGAGCTTTTGTGAATTTTAATTATAATAGTATAACATATTTAGCACAATGCCTGGTATATACTAGATGCTCATTAGAGATTAATCATTTTGCATATGCAAATTCAAGGTAATTTCATATACTGGAATTGTAGTGGTCAGAAAAGTATAATATTCAAGGGAAAATGAAACCATTAGCTTCTTAAATTTCCTATTAGGTAAGGCAAAGGTTTGGGAGTGAGACAGACCCAGAGACAAACAGTTATTCTGTGATGTAAGAGTTCTATGGCTTGGAGCATGTTACTTAAAGTATTTGAATCTCTAATTTCCTCATCTACACTAATGAGAAACTGATGTGTGGAACTGCACATACCATACAGGATTGTTGTGTGGATTTAAATGACAGAAGGTGCTTGCTACCTAATACATGTTCAAAATATTATTTCAAACATGGGAACCCACAAAGGGTTCTGGGTAGAGGTGATAAAGTCCTCACTTTCCATTTTAAAGCTGAAATCCAGATTGATGAGATCCTTTCCCTATCCAGAACCTGCTTACTTTCAACTTTTAAAAATTAATTGGGAAACTTGATTCCACTGGGAAACTTGAGATGAATAGAACACTTATCAGAGGTCCCTTGGCAGAAAGGTTGGATGTGAATAGGAATGTTTAGAGACACAGAGAGTATTGTTTGCACAATAGCTACACCCTGGTCCCCTGAGTTGCTGGTTTATTTTCCTACATGATAGGATACTAGGACCTGAGGAGAGCCTTTCCCCAAATAAACCATAGTGGGTTTTTTTATAAAATATTTATTTTATTTATTTATTTCTCCCCATCCCCTCGTTGTTTGCACTTGCTGTTTCTTTAGGAGGCACCGGGAACTGAACCTAGGACCTCCAATGTGGAAGTGAGGCACCTAATTGTTTGAGCAACCTCTGTCCCCTGCTTTGTTGTGTCTCTCATTATGCTTTTCCTCCTGTGTCTCTTATTGAACCATCTTTATTGCATCAGCTTGCCACGCCTGCCCATCACGTCAGCTCGCTGTCTTGCTTGTCTTCTTTAGGAGACACCAGAAACCTCTGGTCCCTGCTTTGTTATGTCTCTCAATATGTTTTTCTCCTTGTGTCTCTTGTTGCATCATCTTGTTGTGTCAGCTTGCCATGACTGCCCATCGCATCAACTCACTGTCTTCTTTAGGAGGTACCGGGAACCGAACCGCGGACCTCCCATGTTGTAGGTGGAAGCACAATCAGTTGAGCCACATCCGCTTCCGCCATGGTGGATTTTTATGATTACGAGTTTTTTCCCTTTGGGCTTCCCCTAGAACCCTGGCTCTTCTAGGACAGATAATCTACATATATTATCAGGAGTGACCCAGTGCAGGGCAGCCCTGTGCCTGCATCAGGAAGAGGAACCTGGAATGATGGAATGAACACAGTGAGAAGGAAGACTTATTTTGTATCTCAAGTCCTGCCACTTCTCAGCAACACTATCCTGGGTAAGTTGCCCATCTTTTCAATCATCCCTTATCTGTGAAATAAGACTGTACATTCTTCTCACCCCAACAACTTTATATATATATTTGTAAATATGAATCAAGTTATATCCCCCAAAATGCATAGACCATCTAGATGTCACTATGCTCATTTGCAACTATTTTAGTCTGGACTGCCATATTATTCCACAGCTTATGACTTGTTCGCTGTTTGTAGTTATTTCTGAAATGTTTTACAAACACTATTAATCATATTGTGAAACACTTTAGCCCCACATTATCCATTAATGTGAAAGCAGTAGTAAAATTTATTTTTTCATAAATATATGTGATAGGTTTACATATATAATGTGACTTCAGAATTAAAAGAAATGGAAGTTTGGAAGGCTTTTAGAGCCTAACCTGTTTGCTTCTAGCGGATCTTTGAAATAGTAATATTGAATAGTAATAACTGTCTGACCTACCCAATAAGGCTGTGCAATAAATAATATAAAAAATGCTTGGTAAACTAAAAGATAAAATTAAAATGGTATTCACTGTTGTATGTCTAACACTCCAACAATGCCTGACATATTGTTATTTTTCATATTATGGGAAGACGGGGGAAGAATGTCAAAGAAAGAGGAAATAAACTGAGCCCAAGGATAAAAATTAGACATATCTATAAACCCTAGGACAAATAAGCTAATGGAACTTTAAAAATTTTTCATAGAATTATTAGAAATAAGATGAGTCCATTTAAAAGGGTATGTATGAAGAGCTTATTTTTTCTTTTCTATTTTCTTTAATCTCTTATTGCAAGCTCATGGTCTGATAGCACTTCTTATTTTTTTCAGGATTGATGATCAAATCTGCCTCATTGTTTAATCAAGCATTTTAAAGTCCTTGTCCCCTTTTTTGTTTATTTAGGTATAACTTTTGAGGTGTATGACTTCTGATTAACTTATAATGTCACATAACCACTACTACAATTAAGATAGAGAGTCAAGTTCCTCATCTCCAAAAGTCCTGTCTTAATCTCTTTGCTATTTATCCCCTCTCCCAGCCCCCAGTCCCTGATGTGACTTCTAGGCCTAAAATTTTGCTTTCTCCACAACATCATATTAATGGAATACTGCAATGTGTAGCCTTTGAGTCTGACTTCTGTCACTTAGTATAATGCATTTGAGATTCAGCCATGTGTTCCATGTATTAGTCTTACATTTCTTTATGTTGAGAAGAAATATTCCTTTGTGTGGAAGTACCGAGGTGTTAGTCCATTAATTAGTTGGTAGATACTGGGTTGCTTCCAGATTTTAGCGATTATGGATAAACCTGTGATAAACATTCATGTATAGGTGCTTGTGTAAAAATATTTTTTCATTCCTCTTGGATAAATGCATAGGAATTGGATTGCTGGGTCATATGATAAGTTTATGTTTAACTTTATAAGAAACTGCCAAGAGGTTTTCCAGATGACTACACCAGTAGGATGTGAGAGTTGTGATTGCTGCACATCCTCATCAACATTTGTTAATGTCAGTTGTGGTAGTGGTGGTGGTTGATTATTTAGTTATTCTATAGGTATGAAGTGGCATCTCATTTGTGGTTTAAATTTTTGTTTCCTTTTTTAAGGAAAAATATTTCAAATTTTTTATATATTTCTCTACAGCTCCAATGTCTGAATGCTATCAATATTGCAAAAAGTGTGACTTAAAAAGTTCCTTCTTCCTGGTACATACATCGCCTTTCCCATCTCAATGAAGTTTTATGTTCAGCCTCCTTGGTGCCATTACAGCTTTTCGCCACTAGATGGCAACTGTTCAATTGTTTGGCAGTGCCAAACAGCTAAAAAGAAGGAAATGGTTGTGTAACAAAAGGATAAAGAATCGGGCTACGAACGTGAAGTTCTTTACTCCATAATTGTAAAAAATGACAACACTTCATTGACAGCCAAGTTAGAGCTCATCATAGCCTAATGTGTATGCTTTCCTAGATAGTTTCAATCTAAGTTTGGAAGTACCAAATGTAGATGGAGTATTGTATATCAAAATACAAAACAAGGTGTCTTTTGAACATTAATCAGCGCAGCGGTAAGGAAATACATTGTAGCAAACATCATTCAGAAATTTAATCTAGCTTCTTTAGACATTATCTACTTTTCAAAAATATCCTTTGCAATGCAGAATATGTATACGTTTTGAGACACTGAACTTAGACATTTTCTGAGATAGCTCTAGGTAAACTGAGAAGTTAGTTAGGGTTTTGTTTGTTATTCTTGCTTTTGTTTTAGTACCATATAGGACATCTCTCTGAGCTTATTTCATTCACTGATCAAATATTTACTAAATTCCTATTATGTGCCAAGCATTGTTCTAGGCATTATGAACACTGAAAGGAAAAATGCCTATTCCATCATAATAAAAATGGTATAATAATAATAATAGTAACAGCAATTGTCCTTTTAGTGCCATGAATTATTCTAAGCCATTTCTAACCGTTATCTTACTTACTCTTATTGCCACAGTCTTAGGAGGCTCTGTGCTAAGTGGGGCAGGTACAGTAGAGACAAAAATGGTTTCCAGGCATATTCAGGTTTAGACTGGACTGGAGATATCACTCTAGAGTCAGTCACTCCTTGCAGTCATGTGGCCTGGAAGGAAATCAGATATTTCCAAAACTTTCAGCATCTTAGTTGAAAGTTCCTAGGCCTACTCACATAGCTGCTATGGTCACTGATGAGCAGAGGTGGCAGGGGGGAGGATCAAAGTCAGACACTAGATGGAGGACGCACCAAGGATGCAAAAGACAGATCTGAAACACCAGTAGAAGTCAAAATGTCACCAACTCATCCAGCTCCAACCATGCCAAAAGAAGATGCTGGGGTTGTCACCAGCCATCACCTTCAGCTATGGATGCCAGCAGGATTCCTAGCAACCAGGACAAGGAATATTTCCATGGATACCAGCAAAGACTCACAGACTCAGATGTGGTCCAGGTACCCACCCCCATCCCCATGAATGCAAAAAAAAATTTCCCCCAGTCCCAGATACCATCTGCAAGAAGATTAGAAGGGAAAGAGAAAAAATTTTAAGAGGAGATAAATATCATTTGATTTATTATTTACTCAAAATGATATTGTTTTAAATATATCACCATACAACTGTAAGTTCTTAACCTTTTGGTAGTTAAAGATAACTTTGAAGCTCTGTTAAAAGTTATGGACACATTCCCCCATTTACAACCCCCCCTCCACACAGTAAAATGAATAAATACAAAAAGGTTCCATATATCTCCACAATATTTACAGAATAATTGAGGCTCAACCACCAGCTCCTTGAGGATCCATGGATCCCAGGTTAAGAAACTCTAGTAGTGGAAATGACACTAACCTTGAGTTTTAACTTTGTCATTTGCCATCCAAGTGACACTTTTCTCTGAATCTCAGGTCCCTCACTGTGTTTGGCTATTAAATGTAGGAATGGGATAGGGATGGTAATATGATTATAAAAATGTGTACTTTCTAGTTCTGAAATTCTCTAATGGATAAATCTATGTATAGCCCTATGTGGTCCTCTAGAATTATTTCAGGTCATCACCAACTGCTTCTAGTTTTCCCCTTAAGAGTTTCCTTAGAATTCATCCCTTTTTCTCCATCCCAATAGTATCAGCATACCTCTGGGGCAGTCTTCATCCACATATGAAGTACTGCATTAGCATTCATTCTATATTATCTTGCTGTTTCATCCCTTATTTCTTTCTATTCATGAAGCACACTATTCTCAACTCACTGCTTCTTTCTACAATTCTCCTACTTCTGTTTACCTAGGTGTTTAATTTATAAATATTCATGAAATTGTATGTTTTATTCAGTTATCTGTGTGTGTTATTCATTACAATAAAAAGTTTAAAAATTTCTTTAAAAAATCTACAAAGGATCTCCATTGCATAAGATATCTAAAACCTAATGGCCAAAGCCTTTTAAAAAAAAAATCAATTTTTCTTACCCTGTCTAATCAATCTTACCTCCTCAGCTCTAGTCAACTGAATCTTACCACTAGGAGGAAATTTCATAGGAGGAAAAATAATCATGATAGGTTTCCTTGGCTTAGCATCTTACTAGCTGTTTTCATCTTGGACAAAGCACTTAGTTAACAGGGCCTTAGTTTTTGTCAAGTTTTTAACAAAACAGTTGGATCAGCACCCCTAATAATTTTTGAGACCACTTCTAGTTCTGATATTCGCTGGCTCCATGACACTGTGCCCCCAAAATGCTATATTCATTCCCACTTTGAATTTTTCCTCCTACTGTGTTCTCCTTCTTCAATGTCCTTTCTGCCAGACCAAACATTTTCTCTTCTCCATGGTTCAACTCATGCCCTCCCTCCCCCTTGAAATCTTCCCCAACTCTTGAGCCTATGACAATCCTTCCCTTCTCTGAGTCCTCAAGGCATCTAAATTCTGAAATAATCAATAAAAGTATCTTAATTGATATCATAATAGAATATAATAGGCTTTCACATATATTATCTCATTGGGGCCACTCAAAAGCCCTTTAAGGTAATTACTATTCCTACTGAAGCTTAGAGAAGCTAGGTGACTCATCTAAAACTTAGCTCTACGGCAACAATTGAAGGCTTCTGATTTCTGTTTCATTGTTTTCCCTCTATACAAAATAAGCTATGTCAATAATTATCTATATCTATATATTTCACATACACACAATTATGATTAAATTCAGCAAACATATATTAAGCACCCACTTTGTGCAGTCACCTTAGGTATAAGATATAAATAAGGAGGGCAGGACATAAGTAGATTTTTCTAACACAGACTCATAATTTATTTGGTTTATTTTGGTAAACCTTAATATAGTGCATATTAAATATTATAAGGCATAGAGAATAAGAACACTGACTATTGAATGAGAAATGCCCTTGTTCTTTCCTCCCGCCGTCCCTCCCTCCCTCCCTCCCTCCCTTCCTTCCTTCCTTCCATGGCTATACATGTTTTTGCTTTATACATTTTGTTAAGAAAAATTTCAAACATATTGAAAGAAGAGAGCATAGTGTTAAAAACCTTCATATACCTCTTTACCCGGCTTCAACAATGATTAATTCATAACCAACCATATTGTATCTATACTTCTAACCACGCTCTTTGATTATTTTGAAGTTAATCTTAGACATCATAGCATGTCATCTGTAAATATTTTGGTAAGAAAACCTAAAATATTAGGATTATTTCTTTTTAACATAACTCCAGTACCAAATAACTAATCAGGATCAAAATTTCTGTATTGTCTCATTTTTAAAAATTTGTTCAAATCAGTATTCAAAAAAAGACCATATATTGCATGGTTTGTATGGCTCTTAAATCTCTTCTAATCTGTGGGATTTATCTATTCACCCCCAACTCTCTCTCTCCTTGAAATTTATTTGTTGGGGGCGAAGGGGATTGTCCTGTAGAGCTTCCCACAGTCTAGATTTTTCTGATTGTATTCTTATACTATTGTCCTTATGAATCAGCTATGAAATGAGAGTCAAATCTAGAAAACTGATCACATTCAGGCTCTATAGTTTTGGCACAAGCACTTCATTAAAAGTGGTGAAGTGTGCTTTCATCAGAAGTCACATAATATCTGATTGTCTTTTTTTATGATGTTGCAGGTATTGATATATATCCTCTAGATATACTAATTTAAAATGATGATATTTTATCATTCCTTTTTCATTTATTAGGTAGAATGCTCATATAAAGAGAAATTTCTTCTCAACTATTTGATTATCTTAAATTTCAGTTTATATAGGACTAAAAGGATAAATGCTTGATTCTTTCCCTTTATCTACCAGTTTTCAAAATAATGAGCAGTTATCCTATGTTCTAAAGCTGACCAATGAGTTTTTTAAAAAATATCATTCTAAATTCATGGATTTAAACATATGTGGTATGTTTTAATACATTGCAGTCACTATCCTTAGTGACTCAAATGCCCTCATTTGACCAGTGGAACTCTCTTCTAGTGGGCTTCTGAGTTTTTTTTAACATAACACTAAGAACTTGCTAGATAACTTCCTTGTATTCGGGCATAACAAAATATTCCATGATTATCTGGCATTTCCTACATCAGACCTAGAACCAGCCATTTATTTTAAGAAATTCTAGATCCTTTTCATGAAAAATGGTATTTGATACCACAACTAAGATACTAGGGTTTTTGTAGTTACTAGGTTGTCTTTGTTTCTAGGCCTTTTGAGTGAACAAAATTAAGAAATACTGCCTTTAAAAAAAAAAATAAATGACAAAATACAACATGACTCATTTTCAACTTCCATTTGAAATTTTACTTAACCTTATCAAGACCTGTGTTCTTTTCCCAGCTCTGCCACTTACCTGCAGAGCAAGTGATGCAACCTGTAACTACTCTGAACCCTTAGGTCTGTATCTGAAAAATGAGAATACTAAAACCAACCTCATACTGAACACTCAAAAAAATTATAGAAAACACTGAAGTGCCATACACCACCAACACATATTGAGCTCACCTTTTGACTATTAAAGATAAAAATGCAAACTCTGAAAGCCACAAAATTCTTAATTCCAGGCTGGAACATTATGATAGTAACTAAATAAATGCACCCAGAAAGAATTATTAGAAACTATAGGATGAATGATGGTCCTATTGCATTCTTCTAATATAGAGCTCTTAGCCCCTATTATTCTGTTCTGCCTTTCTTCCAGTCACATAAATACTGGCTTCCTAAATAAAACATAAACTCTATCATTGGGCCTTCTTCATGTGGGATATCAGTGAAACCCCATCGAGCCACAGTCTCTTCTGAAACATTCCATCCCTTGATCTGGGCTGCCTCAACAGAATATTTCCATCCCAGTGATAAGGCAGAGCTGCAGAAAATCCTCAAAAGAACCTCTGCAGCCAGAGTTAACCAGCATTGTAAATCTTTCTGGGATGCCACCTTCCCATGTTCAGAAAGATAGGCAAAACTCTATTCTTTGTTCAGACCTTCCCTTAATTAGGGACCAGGAGCCAGGAAAACCCTCTGAAGTAAAGTCTTGGTTCTGCTCTGGCTTTTGAAGAGTAATGGTTTTGGTGGGGAAGAAATGCTTTAAAAATCCAGATCTGCTAACTAGGAACCGAAGCCAATTTAATTAAGTATTTGAGCACAGGGATGTTCACTAATTTGATTTAAGAAACCAATGTAGGAGAAATAATGATTTTTGCACTGGGCATTGTCAGGCTGCCTTACATGTGGCCCACACTTGTTCATGCCCCGATATGTCAGGAGCAGAACCATTCCACCTTCCTAACTCGACTCTCTGCAAGTCTCTCTGGGGAATTTTCCTCTGGTGGCTTCTCCACTTTCCATTGTTTATGGATCTGTCCCCAGCTTTTCTATTCCTCTACTCACTCCTTCACCCGTGTATGTCAGATTCCCTGTTTGAGGGTTTTTTGTTTTGTTTTGTTTATTACTGGTGTCCTATGCTAACCAAATCAAATTAGTTCTTTTGTTTCTCTGTGCCTTTGTACAGGCTGTTCCTTATGCATAGAAGGTCTCTACTTCTTCTGAATAATTCCTTCTTACCAAACTCCCTAGCTCCTCTACAAAGTTTTTTCCCCCAAAAGTCTCAATATACCCCATTCCAACCATAAGGAAGATATGCTTATTCCCTTTGTCCCAACTCTTTGTCCAATACATACCTCTATCACCCGTCTTAGCATAGTACTTACATACTTACATGTGTGTTTCCTCTATTAGATTCTGAGTCTCATGAGCAATGGGCCTAATTAATTTTTCTGTTCCCAATTTCTATCTCAGTGCCTAGTACATCATAGGACATTAGCAAGTGTTTGAGGGATCTCACTAGTGGGAGATACATTACGAACATCTAGTAAACTAGTAGAGGTATGTTCAAAGTTCTGGGAATATAAAGAGGGGAGAAGTTACATCCAGCTGCCCAAGACCCAATTGACTTTCAGACCTCAGTTCACCCATGAGGTGGATCATTGATGAAGATTAAAAAAAAATGAGTCACAAATAGTTGGGGTCTTCCGTCATCACATTTCTCACTTTCTTTCCTGGGAGTCAGAGAACAAAAACAATCCCATCCAATCTACAATGTATACTCAACATCCAGCACACATTACTTGGAAGATAATAGATGGTCAAAAGCTATTTACTGGGGAGCAGATGTAGCTCAAGAGGCTGAGCACCTGCTTCCCTTGTATGAGGTCCGGGGTTCAATCCTTGGTACCTCCTAAGACAAACCAACAAACAAACAAATGAAAAAACCAACTCTCATTCTCACTGGGGAGCAGATGTAGCTCAGTGGTTGAGCGCCGGCTTCCTTCCCATAGTACGAGGTCCTGGGTTCAATCCCCGGTACCTCCTAAGGAAAAAGAAAAAAAAAAGCTATTTACTGAAAAAATTATGCATTGTTATATACCACTTTCAGAAATTTCTCTGTCATTGTGACCAACCAGAGTAATAGCATACATGCATATGGTCCTGGTTTATATAACACATACATTCTCTTACCTCGTAATGCATTCTCTTTCATTTTATGTTACTTTTCTTCATGTGTCATTATATAATATAGCTATTTTATGATTATTTGATTGTCTGTCTCCCGACAGCTGTGAAATTTCCATGAGAGGGGAAAGCTGTCATTTTTCTTGCTCCAATTTTTTGCTCTCTATTCACCCAGCAGAGTACCAGAGACACGGTTGTCATACACAAAACATGTTGAATTAATAAATAAAATGTATCCAGGTGCTCAGATCTGAGTCTCCTGGGTTCCCTCACATTGTGATCCTTTCCCAGCCTTGTTGCTGAGAGACCTCATAGTGATTCAGAGAAACTCTGCCTTGTTCATTGAGACCAGAATTGAAGACAGTGCCATCAAATGGAGTTTTCTAATTTCAGAATCAACTCAGTCCTATGACTTTTCTAAGAATCACCCAAAAGATGATGCAGAAGAAAAAAACAAAAAGAGGCATATAAAACAAATAATTGTAGCATAACACCTTGCAAATCAATTTTCTATGCCCTTACTTCTGAACTATCCTGTTAAGTAAAGGTCTAGAAACTGAAGCCCACTTGCTTTTCCTGGAGGATGAGTTTCTGAAAGGACTGCTAATATCCAGGTTCCAGGATTTCTAATAGCAGCAGCAGTGATCATACCCAACCCCACCCCACACAGTAATGTAAAACACTAAAAAACCATGCTTAAGCCTCATTTACTTTTCTTTAAAGTCTCTATTAAAGAGTATTTTTAGGATGGACTTTATTTTCAATCCCTTATCAATTACTCAAATCCAGAAGAAGGATTATTTTTAATAGAATCCTTTTTACTTTTTTTCTTTGCTTCTCAATTTCACCTGTCAGACTGCCACTTCCAACTGTTAAATACAAAGGTTTCTAGGAAGCAGTCAAGTGATAGTTTTATCCTGTCCAGACTCCTCTGTCCTATTTCCACCTTCTGCTTTCTAACTTTGTCTCTAACTACTTTTGTTTTTCTTTCTATTTTAAAACAGTAACAGTCATAAATAATATCATAGATCTACTCCTAGCTGAACATTGGACAATAATAAGCCTTTCCATCTACATAGTGCTTTATAAAAATCTCTTTCACACATCTTGTCTGAATCTCAAAGAACCTCTAAAAGATAAATGTGGCATAAAATGAGAGCTCATTAATATCATGCCATCAAATATAGTCCTATAAGGTGAATGTTTTACTATCCCCAAAGAGACAAGTTTCACCCTGTGTTGAGGGAAGACTGTGAAATTATACAAAGTGAACAAGAAATTAAGAATTGATATATAGCAGCATAAAAGATAACTATAGAAATTTTAGAAAAGGAACAGCTCAACAATCACTCTCACTTTCTCTCTTTCCGTCCACTATGTATAATCACTGCAAATATGGGTTTACAGATGTGTGCATTTCTTTCATTTTTAAAACACACTGTAGATTTGTGAAACTAATTTTAAAGTTCATGTTTAAAATGCAATTCTCAGAGATGCTGAAGTTTGAATATAGCTAGATATATAATTTAAGACTTCTGACTATAAATTGTATATTATGATTACAAAGGGTTTAAGGTATAATTTAATAAAATATTAATCTATACTTGACATTTTTTTTTTTAATGATAAAGGAACCATACCCTTATTTAGCAGATAAGGGTACTGAAATTAAGAATGATGCCCAAGTGGAAAATTTAGTGAGTTTCTGACTCACACCAACATTTTTTCTCCACCTCTTATAAGGCACAACAGTTTACTAGAATAGATACTCAAAAAAAAAAAAAAAACTTGTTTGAAACCTGCTGTTGTCTAATTTATGGGTTCAGTCTCTTTTCTCTAGTTAACATATGACTGTACTGAGTCAAGAAAAAAGTTATATTTGACAAATATATTTTATTAACAATTTTATACACATAATACTTTCAAAGTTATTTTTCCTAATCTATAAAATTTTTCTAACATTAATGAGGTCTGAAAATGATGTGTTTAGAGAGATTAGAAAAAAATGTCAATAACCAGAAAGTCCCTATTGCACATGCATAACTTCCCGGGAATATTGTTGCCACCACATGGGGGTGTGGTGTTCTTAAAATGCACTTTCCAGGCATTCTGAGCAGCTCAGATGAACAAGCCTGGGGAGTGGCAGAGAGAGCTGGGTTTTATTTGCGAAGACAAAGCACTTTGTTTTATCTTAACTGAGCATAAGGCTCCTGGATAGGAGTGAGGTCCTAATTCATCCTCCACGTGTCACTCATATGAAATCATCATTATGATAATAATTTTCCTAAATTGTTCAATCTCAGAAAATATTGCATTGGGTAATACTGTGTGTGAGTAAACCTGTGGTGGGACAGCAATTTCACAGAAAGCAGTCATATTAGTATGTACCACATTCTCCGATCCAAGAAGGTGATTAGAAAATTGCTTAATTAAATAATAGTTGTGCTTAATTACAAATAGTTGCTTTCATTGTTGGGATTACTATGAGATAATTGACCATGATAGGAGCTGTGTTCCTAAGCTAAAAGCAAATCATGGGAGCCAAGGTCAATTGTCTTATATTAATGCCCACAAAGAAAAAAGCTAGTGTGATCATCATAAGACAAAACTATAAAATACTTCAAATCTTAAATGGTCAGCCTTTTAAACTGTTACTATGATCACAGATCCAATTAAGTTTAATTAACGTAAAACCATCACTTTGAACACACATAATAATCAGAAAGTTTTCTAACTGTGGATAAATTTGACATGCAAAATAATTTTCTGCATACTTTCTTTTATACCTGCATATGCAGGTTTTTCTCTATTTGTAGAGAGCACATTTCTAAAAATTGGCCAGTGTGAAAAATTACTTCTTGAGTTTATGTTGGTCATTTTAGGGGAGTCATTTACCCTTTCCATAACTTAGGTGTTACTTAATGCCTGTAGATGGGGGAAGGAGGAGTCATAGCTCAATTTTAATGGAAAGGGCATGAGTTTGAAATAGGCAGTCCTGAATTTGAATTCCAGGAATCCTAGCTTTACCATGTATTAGCTGTATAACTTAACTGCATTATTCCCGATAGCTATAGGGTCGTCAAAGAAATGCCAGGCAATTTAGATGGGATTCCGAAGATAATTTAATGAAGGGAGGTGTGAGCAGGGTTAAGGGAACCAACTCAGGACTAGCAGCACAGGAAGCCTTTACTATGCATAGGACTGGAGGTGAGGGAGAAGAAATAGAATTAAAGCCTAGTAGAGTTTAGAAGAGGGGCTCACTGGCAGGAACAACAGTCATAGAGAGACCAGCCACTGGCAAAACTGTGGCAGAAAAATTAATACCCTGGCTTTTTTCTTTCCTTCTGATCTCTTGCAGGGGCCATCCTTTGGCTAAATTCAACCAGAAAGAAGCCTGCAAGGAAGCCCCTAAGCACTGATAAGGGCAGAGATGAGTAGAGAATTGTTCTGAGTTGGGAGGTTAAAAACAGAGAAAAGTAGTTTCCCCTTTGCTTACTTTCCTCATATGTAAATAGAGATATGAATGAAACTCTGCCCCAAAACTTATTGTAAAGATCAAATGAAATATATATAAAGTGCCTAATATGGTACACATGAGATAGTAGATGCATAGTAAATGGTAGCTGTTCCAAACCTTATTTATAACAGTAACTAATCATTGTAAAGGTATTTGTCCCCTATTAAGATCCAACAATGAACCAATAAATTGACCCCACAAGATGTTTTATTTCTTCTTTACTAATGAGGGAGACCCTGACCAGAGATATGAAAGCGCTCAAAAAATAAAAAGTGCCCTAATACTGTGAATCTTATGCTTACTTGTTCTTTGAAAGGAGGGTTCCACAAAAATAGTCAGTTACATTTTTGACCAGCACATCCCTACCCAAAGAACACATGAGTGTGCAGTGATTTAGACTCAAAGGTCTAAACATGTTATACCTTATATTCTACCACTATCCTATGAAATAACTTCTGAAACAAAATGAATCCAACAGAAAGCAAAAGCTTGCCTTTGAGGATATGCATACCCTTGATGCATTTATGTCTATAATTATTGGTAAGCATCAAAAGTATCTCATAAAGCACCAGTATTGGATAGGTCTTTTCCAATCACCCCATCTAGAATAGTCCCTGCCATCCCAGGCACTCTCTGTCACCTTATTTTCTTCAAGGTACTAGTCTCTATCTGAAGTCTTGTTGATTGATTTGTTTGTTTATATATATTTTTTCTCCTCCATGAAAGCAGCGAACTAGGATGTCTTGTTATCCTCTATTTCTAATAGCGCCCAGAACAGAGTCTGATAGAAAATACTCAAACCACACATATACACAGACAAGCACATGCACAAAAGTGGTTGAGGTGAGAATTAGATGATTTGATGTACTTGAAACACTTTGAAACAGGCACTTCTTTTTATTATTATTGTCACTATTAAGAATAATTATAAAGTGCTATATACATAAATATTATGGTGATGATGGCTATTATTATTTTCCAAATTGACTGAGTCTTTGTCATGCATGCTTGTTCTTAGACCAAGACTGTCAGTCTTTGTATTCAGCCTGTGAGTACTGCCAGCTTTATGTTTACAGTGACATTGCCAGGCAGATTATGGAGCTTGGAATGAGATCTCTCAAACACTAGTGGCAAGAATGTCATGGTATCCAGATCCCAGGACAAAATTCCATGTGCTAAATGCCAAGTGTTAAATGAAAAATCAAAAGAGATCTTACAGACTTCTGCTTCTGAGAAATTGAAATAGAGGTATTTTTCTCAATTACTTCCATTATGTATAACTAATAACCCTGGACATTATAAATAAAACTGATATAAGAAGACTCTGAAAGATGGAGAGAAGCAGGAAGTCCGGTAGAGACCTAGGAATACAAGGAATGACAAGGCTGTAAGTTCACTGGGTTTTCTTCTCACTTCATATATTCCAGAGTTGGACTGCGGAAGCTGGAAATCCAGAAATGTCAATGGATGTACACACACTAAAAACACCCTAACAAAAGCCTGCTCTCTCTAGCTAAAGGCCTGAAAAGGGACAGTCTAGAAAGACAGAAAACTTTCAGACTATAATTGCTTTACTCCAGCCTGACACCAGACAAAAAAAAATGTGGTCCCAAACTTACTTATGTGAGCAAAGGCCAAGTGGAGTGCAAGACTTCCACCCTCGTCCGGCTGTGATAAGGTGTTGTGTCAGGTAAGGCCTATTAAGGAACTGGGACTTTTATTCTTACTGAGTGGTAATGAAGTGCCCCATCCACCAGCAGTGTTAGTAGAGACTGTGTGGGGAGCCTGGACTTCCACACCTATCTGGCAGTAACAAAGTATTTTCCCACCCTCATAGTGGTAGCAGGGGAAGCCACATGGAGAATAATAACAAGGTACTACTCCCCCTTTCCAAACAAGGAGGTATCAGTGAAGGCCTAGTGGGGAACCAGTATTCGCACATCCATCTAGCAGTAACAAGGAACCTCACTGCCTTGGCTATCGATGGAGGCTAAGTGGGAAATCTGGACTTCTACCAGAACCTGGCAGTAACAAGGCAGCACCTGCCCCTTCTTCTACCTAAGTGGTGTCAGAGGAAGGAAGCTACAACAGAGAGTTTAAATAAGTTCCAGAGTCTTCTTACATAATACCCAAATGTTCAGATCTCAAATACATCATATCAAGAACCAGAAAAATCTAAAATTGAATGAAAAAAAACCCACAATCAATAGGCACCAACACCAAGTTTTCAGAGATGTTATAGTTATCGTAAAAAGATTTTAAAGCAGCCATCACTAAAATGTTTAATGAATAATTATGAACATACATGAAACAAAAGAAAAAAATAGAACACCATTTTTTCAAAAGAAATTGAAAAAATGTGACTATCAAAGAAATTGAAAGTCACAACAAAGAAAAAGGAGACATAAAGATGAATAAATTTAAATTTTAGAACTGAAAAAATAACCAAAATGCATACTCAATGGGTGGGCTCAACAGGGAATGGAGGGAACAGAGGAGAGAATCAGTGAACTGGAAGACATAACAATAGAAATTACAACAGAGATTAAACACACTTTAACAAAAATGAACAGCACCTTAGGGATGTGTGGCCCTATAACAAAAGATCTAACATTTATGTCATTGAAGTCCCAGAAGGAGAGAAGAAAGAGGGCAGGGCTGAAAAAGCACTCAAGGAAATCATGGTTGAAAACTTCCTACATTTGGAAAGACATACAGATTCAAACCTACATATTTAAGAAGGTGAATGAAGCACAAACAGGATAAACAAAGAAATCTACACCAAGACATATTACAGTCAAGCTGATGAAAACTACAAGACAAAGAAAAAACCCCTGGAAGCTGCACGTGGAAAATGACACTTTAACTGTGAGGGAAAATCAATTTGAATGACAATGGATAGGAAACCATGGAGGCCAGAAGGAAGTGGAACAAGATTTTTCAAGTGCTGAAAGAATGAACTGTCTACCCAGATTCCTATACCCATGAAAACAGTCTCAGGTATTAAGGGGAAATCAAGATATTCTCAGATACAGGAAAATTCAGAGAATTTTCACCAGCAGATCTACCCTAAAAGAGTGTTTAAAGGGAGTTCTCCACGAGAAATGAAACACTAAAATAAGGAAAATTTGAACATTAAGAAGGAAGAAATAACACATTAAGCAAATATATAGGTAAATACAAACACTTTCCTTCTCTTGAGTTTTCTAAATTATGTTTGACAGTAGAAACAAATTATAACATTGTCTGATGTGACTGTAAATGTATGTAGAGAAAATATTTTAGACAATATATTATAAATAGGGGAGAATAAGGCAGTATAAAAGGAAACTCACTTCAAATAATATAGGTAGGTTGGAAGTAAAAGGATAGAAAAAGGTATATCATGCCAACATTAATCAAAAGAAAGCAAAAATGGCTATATGAATATCAGATACAGTAGATGTCCACACACATAATATTCTCATTAAATGGTGATAAAATAGTCAATTCACCAAAAAGACATAGTAATCCAAAATGGCAATGCACCAAACAGCAGAACTACAAAAAATGTGAAGCAAAACTAATAGAACTGAAAGGATAAATAGACAAATACACAATTATAATTAGAAACTTTAACACCCCTCACTCAACATTTGATAGAAGAATTAGGCAGAAAATCAGCAAGTATATAGAACTCAACAACACCTTCAACAAAAAGGATATAATCAACATTTTTAGAACAATACACCCAACAACAGCAGAATACATATTTTTTTTCAAGTGCCTGTGAATTTATATCAATATATACGTAATCCTGAGCCATAAAAAAACTCAATAAATATGAAATAATTGAGATCATACAGAGTGTGTTCTCTGACCACAATCAAATCAAAACAGAAATCAATAACCAAAAGATAACAGGAAAATATCCAAACACTTAGAAACTAAACTACATGCTTCTTAATAATGCATGGGTCAAGAAGAAGTCTCAAGAGAATTTAAAACATAAAATAAGTTAATGAAAATAAAAATACAAAATATCAAAGTTTGTGGCCACAGCTAAATCCTCTTGAGGGTGAAATTTATAGCACGAAATGTATATATTAGAAAAAAGAAAAAGTCACAAATCAATAATTTAAGGTCCTACCTACAGAACTTAGGAAAACAAGAGCAAAATTAATGCAAGGAAGAAGGAAATAATAAAGATAAGAGCAGAAATCAATGAAATGAAGAGAAAAACAATAGATAAAATAGACAAAACAAAAACAGGTAGTTCTTTGAAAAGATCAATACAATTGGCAAACCTCTAGTAAGAATGACAAGCATAAAAAAAGAGAGGACACAAATTACCAATCTCAGGAATGAGACAGGGATATTACTACAGATACCACAGACATTAAATTGATAATAAGGGAATACTACAAACACTTCTGTGCACATAAATTTGACAATTTAGGTGAAATGGACCCACTCCTCAATAAAACACAAACTACCCAAACCAAATCAATAACTTAAATGGTCCCATAAATATCAAGGGAGTTGAATTCATAAATTTTAAAAATTCCAACAAAGAAATGTCCAGACCCAGATCATTTCACTGGTAAATTTTACCAAACTTTCAAAGAAGACCAATTCTACACAATCTCTTTCAGAAAATAAAAGAGGAGGTAACACTTTCCAATTAATTTATGGAGCTAATATTACTCCACTAACTCAGACAATGGCAGTACAAAAAGAAAACTACAGACCAATATCTCTCTTTAATGTAGATGCAAAAATCCTCTTAAAATGTTAACAAATAGAATTCAGCAATATATAAAAGAATTATACACATGAACAAGAGGAGTTTATTCTAAGGGTGCGAGTCTGGTTCAATACTGGAAAATCACTTAATGTAGTCCACCATGTTATTAGGCTAAAGAAGAAAAATCACCTGATCAATCAGTGCCGAAAAAGCATTTGACATCCATCAATGGAACAGAAAAGATAACCTGGAAATAGCCTCTCACAAGTGTATCTAACTGATTTTTTACAAAGGTGCAAAAGCAACTCAAAGACAAAAGAGAGATTTTCAACAGATTGTGCTGGAACAATTGTACATCCATAGACAAAATAAATGAACCTCAACCAAAGTCTTATATCTTATACAAAAATTAACACAAAATGACAGTTCACTGAAGAAAACATATAGATTACAAAAAAGCTCATGAAAAGTTGTTCAGAATTGTTATGAATTGTTCAGAATTGTTAGAATTATGGAAATGCAAACTAAAACCACAGTGAGAGATCACTACAAGCAGAATGTTTAAAATAAAAAATAGTGACAACACCAAATGCTGGTAAGGATGCAGAGAAACTGGATCACTCATACGTTGTTGTGTGATTGTAAAACGTACAGCCACTCTGAAAACAGTTTGGCAGTTTCTTTTAAAACATGCAACTATCATTTGACCCAATATTGCATTCTTAGGTATTTATCCCAGAGAAATGAAAAAATGTGTTCACACAAAAACCTGTAAACAAATGTTCATAAACAGTTTTATTTATAATAGCCCCAAACTGGAAAAAAACAATACAAATGTCCTTCCATACCATGGAACACTACTCAGCAATATAAAGTAATAAACTTGATACACACAACAACCTGGATGAATCCCCAAAGAATTATGCTGAGCAAAAGAGAGCCAGTCTCAAAAGGTTACATACTGTATGATCCTACTTATATGGCATCCTTGAAATGGCAATATTATAAAATTAAAGAACTGATTAGTGGTTACCAGATTTAAGGGGGAAGTGTGGGTAAGAGGGAAATGGATGTGGTTATAAAAAGGCAAAATGAGGTATCCTTGTAGTGATGGCAATGCTCTGTATCTTGGCTGAATCATTGTCAGTATTTTAGTTATGATATTGTACAACAGTTTTGCAAGACGTTACTATTAGGGTAAACTGGTGAAGCGTATACAGGATCTCTCTGTATTATTTCTTACAGCTGCATGTTCAGCTAGTATTATCTCAAAATAAGTTTAATTTGTAAAGGTAACAATTGAAAAAGGAGCCCCTTGCTTGTCATCCCCCACTCCCCACCCTGTATCTGTACTTTTATCCTGCAGGTGATTCAACTACCAGTGTGTATGTAAGTGCATGTATATATGTGTGTGAGAGAGAAACAGAGAGTAGTGAGGGGATGGCTCCCCAATGCAGCTGATGGCTTTACCCACCTGTGCTGAGCACAGTAGGGGAGTTGGGAAATGGACGGTAAGGACCTCTCCTGATGGCAAGTGCGTACTTCTTCACCATTTTGACATAGGCCTTTGAACATAGGGGTGCTAATAAAGGGAGGTTGAGTCTTATTTTTTTCAGTCAGTCTTTTTTTACATGATTGTGATGGTTAGGTTTATGTGTCAACTTGGCCAGGTGATGGTGCCCAGTTGTTTGGTCAAGCAAGCACTGGCTTAATTGTTACTGTGAGGACATTTCATGGACTTAAATCACCAGTAATTTGATTGCATCTATGGGCGATTACATCTACAATCAACCAAGGAGATTGCCTTCAGCAATGAGAGAAGTCCCATCCAATTGGTTAAAGGAGAAGTGATGATTTCAACAGTCAGAAGGGAGAAGTTCCATCTCTACTTCAGCCAGCTAGCTTCTCCCAGGGAATTCAATGAAAACCTTCAATGGAGTTCCCAGCTTGCAGCCTGCCCTAAGGAATTTGGACTTCTGTATCCCCACAGTTACATGAGACAATTTCATAAAATCTCATAATATTTACACATAGCTCTTGTCAGTTCTGTTTCCCTAGAGAACCCTGACTAATACACTGATGTAGAAAGGTATGTGGAGCCAACATTAGGATGAGGATACAAACAACAACAGCAATTAAGCCACCTAGTGGCATATCATTTTGAGTAAGATGGAGGTTATGAAAAAGGAGAGAGAAGTAAGAGAGATTCTGAATAGCATTTCTCTTCCAAATGATTATATTTAGATAGGTTATTGATATGCTCTCATTCCTTTATTCACTCATTCATTCATAAAATGTGTGTTGTCTGTCTTCTCTGTGCTAGGCACTATGACAGGCCATGGAGCTTCAAATATAATTAAGACAGATTCCTCCTTTTAAGGAGCCCAGAGTCTAATAGAAAAGACAGATTATTTTAAAGCTGCCAATTTTAAGCAAAGTAGACTTTTGTGATTGAACTATGAACAGAGTATCATGGGAAATTAGAGTGGGAACCTAATCTGGCCTGGGAATAGGATGTCATGGAAGCTTTCTGGAACTGAGCCATAATATGTCCATAGATGGTCCTTATCTACCACTATTCTAGGTTAAGATATGGTTAAAGGCATTTCAGGTATTGCAGATAGAAACAGCATGATCCAGGCACATGGCAGCACCCTAAATAAAAAATTATTAAATTGAGTTAAAACAAATTAAATAGTAATAAAATAATAGTAGTTTACTTTCATTTAATCTTTCTCATATTGTGAATCAAAGAGGCTTAAGACTTGGGACTCAAGGTAAATGAAATGTGACTGTAAAATAATGAGACTGATTAAACTTTATTGCTCACAAATATACTCATACACATTGCCATACCTTTATAGTCAGTCACACACCATGTGGACTGATACCTGAAATCAGAGGGAAGTCAACAATTCACAATGTAAAAATAGACCAATACTTGATACTGTCATGTATACAATAAAATTTTAAAAATCATCAGATTGCTTAGCTTCCCATGCACAGATTGCACTGTTCATTAAAATGCTCAAATTAGTTATGCAAATCCTGTGCCATGTTATGCCTCTCTACCATATGTGACTAGTTACCATAGCAGTCAGCTTAAGTGCATATTTTCCATAGCAACCCAGGAATCGTTACTGTACAGAGACCCAAGTGAGATGGCATTGAAAGTAATTCCACAAGCAATATGAAATATAAATGTTGGCAGCATCCCCGGAATCTTTCTTTAAAATGACATCACTTAGCACTGACTTTTAAATGCCACAGCCTCTGGGCAGTTCTTCTTCAGACTATATCAGCCCCTCTTTCCTGTTGGGAGTGCAAAACTCCTTGAGAACACATAACATTTATGATTTGGAGGCATGAAGCAGAGCTTTTCTCTGGCTTCATTTAAGATGAGTGCAAGAGAATTACAACAAATGGTTAAGGAAGCTGAGCAGTGCTATCTCAGCACAATCTGCAAATTGAAGTTCCATATGGTGGTGTGATGCATTTGTCGGCTTCATTGGCTCATGTGTTGTTCACAACTTCCTGCCTTAGACTACAAGGCTGGTACCACGCTGAGTTGGGATTTTCTCTTGTCTTGTTGGTCTTTTCAGAGCACTTATCCATCCAGGTATATTAATTTCATTTCTGATATTTAATAAAGGGACTGTTTATCCTTAAAGGCCTCCAGACTCATTGGGCTATATGCATAGAGAGGAAACATATACATGAAAAACAGGACCTCAGAAGCTTCATTCACTTATTTAAGGCTTAACCCATCTACAAAATTAAGCATATCCACACACAAGTATAAGTACGAGCAGAAGTCCTGGTGCTATGCTAAATTAACTCGTGGGTAACATTACTAGTGGTTGTCATTGTTTGTGTACTCATGTGCCAGGCACTTTGCTACAAGACCCCTAGAGCCATTACAATGAATCTTCACAGCAGCCCTATGAGAAATTGCATAATATCTGCATTTCCTACATGAGATCATCGAAGCACAGAGAAGATCACTTAACTGCCTCAAGGGTACCTGACTAGAAAATGATAAGACTAAGATCCAAAGCCAGAGTTATCTACTCTAAGAACCAAGCTCATTTCACTATACATTGCAATGTAAGGAAAAAGAAAAAAAGGTAAGGCTCAGGAGAAAGAGCCTTGTGTAGAACATAAAGCCATGCCACCAAATTGTCTGACTGGGAATATCAGGTGGAGTAAAAGACAATGTCTACTGTCCAAGGCAGATTTCACAATGATAGGGAAATGATCTTTGGCTTTATCCGCTGCTCTCCTGGAGTCTTTATAAAACTCATATTTAAACATTTGTAAAGATAAATAAGTCCTCTTATGCTGATCACAAACTAATAGAAAAACTTTGATATTACATAGATTTTCAGTATCCCAGTGTTACTATCTCCCAACAGAAAGGAACTAAACTTTGCTTGTCTGTCTATCATTTGGAAACACACAAGATTCTCCCATTACAGAGCCTTAAGCTGTAACAGAAAGGGGGAGGGGATCCTTTTTTATTTATTCCTACATTATTTGCCTACAGAGGTAATTCTTTAGGAGAAATAGTCTGTTTGAGCCCTAACACATTACTATGGAAAAAAACAACACCCTAAAATCCCACTGCTTTGGCTTTAGCAATCTGAGCTTGTGATTTTTACATTTGCTTCTCCTATTCCAAGAGTCTCCCCCAAAGAAAGTCTATAGTGAACTTCTCAGTTAGGTGGAAGGAGGAAAGGGTTCTCATTTACCGTGGCCATCTTGCAGGTCACTTAGATATTGTTCTTAACAGTCTCTGGATATGCACCTCAGGACACCGGGATGTTGATGGGCAGACTGCTGTAAGTGGTGTGCCCTGGAGGAGGTCACCGTGGGACCTCAGATTCCTCCTAGCAAAGTGAAGTGCTTAGGAACCTGATAGTAATATAGGCTTTTCCTGCTCTGCATCTCCGGTTTACAGACAGTCATAGCCACCAGAGTGATCCCTGTGTCTCTCTCATGGTTAAACCCCTCCATGGCTCCCCATTGCCTGTGTTACCAGGTCTAAGTTCAAGTCACAAATCGTTTGAAGAAAATAAAATTGGGTTGGGGATGGGGCAAATTGGGATATAGGTTGTGCTTCATATCTGCACTGATCAGGATTGAAGAGATCAGCCCTGTGAATACAGACGCACTGGAGGTGAGAAGAAAGACAAAGTAAATTACAGAAGTTGTAGAAAGTGTAAGGAAAGGTTTTGACTGCCTCAGGCTATAGAATTATGGTTCAATCAAAGTTTGACAAAATCTCTGAGGGGCAGAAGGTCTCAGCAATGTCTGGCTTACATAATTACTTGAAGCATTTCTGCCTCCCCAACCAGACTTGCTGCATCACCAAGGTTGTTCCAATACCTGACATATTGTAAATCTCTAATAAGCACTGGGTAAATTGGTATACGGATATTCTACATAAATTGACAGTTTAAAGTTAATTTAAAAGTATTGCATCTTGAGAATTTTTCCTGGTCCATAGAGATAGCTAGAGTTATCCTATTCATTAAGAAAATTTTGAGTTGACAATTAAGAATCTAAGCAAAACTAAATTAGGGAGGTCAATTTGCTGCAAAATTCATTTAGTGATTTTCACAGCCATACATAAATAAGTCTTGGATTATATGCCCCAGTGCTCACATCTATTAGCTGGGAGGAATGTAGAGAATGAGTCACGATGGGATGCCTCCCACACGTAAGAGAATCCAGAGCTGTTAAACACAGTGCATGGCCCCATGGTGGGAAATCCAGCTCCTTCTCTCACCTTGAGCTGAAAGCACATTCATGGCATTTTCCATGTGTAAGGCAAACGCACCAATGTAGCAATTGTCTCAACAGGGATGACATTGGAATTGCCTATGACTCTTTCAGTTTGCTGCAAACAGCTTCCAATTTTTCCTGCCAGGCTGCACGTCTGGGTAAATACAAATGGATGAGATATCACATCTCAACACAATTATACACTGTCAAAAGCTCTGTATGGTAGAGTGGCACCATGGGGTTCACCCGTTCATTTTGGAATACAAATACAACACCTTAGTGTACTGCTCCACACATGGTCTGGCACCTGGAGCAGAGGGAACTTGACTTAATAGTAGGCTGGCTTTGATTTTTTTAAAGATGTATTCAGAGCAGGGTTGCCTCTAGATGGGGAGAGGAAGGGAACCCAGTACCACTTTAGTTTTTCCATCTCCATTCATCTGAAAACTTAACTGGCCACTGAAAAACCTTACAGCCCAAACTATTAAATACCTTCATCTGAGATCAAACTGGACCAAGAATGGTGGTCAGAGCTAAGATACCACACCTCTGATGTCCCACCAACATAAAAACAGAAACAAAAACAAAAAACACTTCTTCTCTTAATAACTTTGAAATCAAATGATTTTTCGTCTGCCTTCCCTCATGGTCTCAGCATTCCCATTTGCACTGTGGACAAATTAATTTTGATTCATAGAGTGCTTAATCATAAAAACTAAAGCTGTCACTTTTGAGCATTTATGGGGTTTCAAAATCTGTACTAGGTGCTTTACAGGAAGGATCTCTAATTCACACAACAGCCATGACAGAGAGGTATTCTCATCTGTACCTTACCACAAATGAAACAGGTTAGTGAAATGATGTACCTTGCTCAAGATCACACAGCAAGAAAATAAAGATGCTGGAACTAGAATAGAGATCTACCTATTCTCAGCTTCTGCAGCCAAATTGCCTCAGAAGTAAATGAAATAATGTACATAGAAGCTCTTTGTAAAACATAAGTCAAAGGCAAAAATATAACGGAAAGTGATTTTGGACTTCGATGGATAAGATCCAACCATCACAGCCACTCTGTTACTATATGGCCATTGACAAGTCATTTAACTTTCTCAAGTTTCAGGTACTGCATCTATAAAATAGGTATATTATTGCCTATTTAACTACCTACTTTCTATTACTTTTTACTCATTGGCAGATCTGGTGCTAAGAGCACATTAGGGGAAGCAAATGTGGCTCAAGTGGTTGGGCATCCGTCTACCATATGGAAGGACCTGTGTTTGATCCCCAGGAACTCCTGGTAAAATAAAAAGGCAAGCAGGCAAGCCAGGCCTGCGTGGATGTGTGGCGAGCCACTCAGCAAACAAAAGAGAGATGCAGAGGAGAGCCAAGGTGAGATGTGCCAGAAACCAGGAACTGGGGTGGTGCAAGTGACACGGTGCCTCTTTTCCACTTCGGAGGTCCCTAGGATCGAATCCTGGTGAAACCAGCAGGCGAAAAATGAGAAGAGAAGGCAAGAAACAGACACAGAAAATCACCCAGCAAATGGACACAGACAGGAAGCAGGAGGGGACCTCTTAGAATTGTAAACCAAAAAAGAAAAAATAAAGTAAAAAAAAAAAAAAATAGCATATTACATAATTGATTTGAAAATGTTTTGCAAACTAAAGCACCAAACAAACATATAAGATACTCTTAGTGAGATACGATGCTTGGAATCATAATTTAGGGCACTCAGGGCAGTTTAGGTCTTGAAAGAGGACAGAGATTCCCTCTCATTGGTATCTAATCCACTGCATGCATAGTGGAGGAAACCATTTCAGGCGAATTATCTGAGTGGCCCCAAGCCAAGTGCTTTGTCCAGGCAGCAGCCCTCTTAATATTAGTGCTAGTGACTGATCTTGCAAAGCAAAGGGGCTGTCCTGAGGGTGCTGAGAAGCCTAAATTGCCTCTCACCAAGGACTTAGGTTCAGAAAGAAGCAGCCCCTTTCAGCCTGGAGTAAGGACCTACATTCCTTTTTTTTTTTTAAATCAGGAAGAGTGCTGGACGTTTCCAGGCATGAAAGTTAACTAATAATATGCATTCCCAAGTTGGCATCCCAGATTTCAGGGGCTATTTTAGAGGATAGATCCAGAAAATCCTCTGGACTCCTGGCAGTAAATTCTAAATCTCAGGTTATTGTGACAAAAACAATCTCTACAACAGCCAGCCTGTGCCCCTGTCCCAGCCACCTGTGACAGTCTGTGTCTTATGCATATGGGATAGAATGACCAGCTTATTCTACTCTGAGGTTTAGACCTATTAAATGTTGTTGACAATGATTTGCTGGGGAAGGTGTAGCAATGTGTTCAACTAGTAAGGGGTCAAGACCATTCCTATGGCAAGTAGGGTCTTCATCTGTGATCAAATCGAATGTCACAGAGAAACCATCTCCTGCTCAAATGGAAGGGGTTTGCCTTGAGTAAGACATCTCTGAAACCAGAGGTAAAGAGGAAGGGGTGGATGCGAATGTAAGGGAAATTTTGGATGCTAATGCAGGCAAATTTATGAACATAGAATTCAGCGGTACTAGGACAAGTCATCAGATGAATTATTTTCCTTTCCTAAGACAATCATAAGAATAAAAGTTAATGATAATACTAATATTACTACTAATGATAATTCCCAGTGCCTCCCTCAATCCTGAGCAGGGATAGATGTTGACTAAACATTTAATAAATGAATGAATCTTCCTAATAATATAAGCTGATCCTTCATAGCCCTTGAGCTCTGAAATACTTTGATGCCATATCATGATATTTTTCTCAGTCAGGAGAATAACCTCAAGATGCATTGCAGAATTTAAACCTTCCACATGGAGGACAATGCCTAGCAGGTGTTCCGTCTTGGAGAAATTCTGTCTCTATTTATGATTCATTCAAGTAATACTCTATTTCTCCTATGCCTAGCATAGTGCCTCACACCTGCATTACTCAGTAAATGTTTACTGTTTTGAAATGGGTGCTATATTAGTCAGCCAAAGGGGTGCTAATGCAAAATACCAGAAACTGGTTGGTCTTTATAAAGGGTATTTATTTGGGGTAGAAGTCCACAGTTACCAGGCCATAAAGTGTAAGTTTCTTTTCTCACCAAAGTCCATTGCCACGTGTTAGAGCAAGACAGCTGCCGACATTTGCTAGGGTTCAGGCTTCTTGTGTTTCTCTCCAGGCTTAGCAACTCTGTTTCCTCCACAAGGCTAGCTGTAGACTATCAGGTGAATGGCTTGTCTCTATCCCGGGACCTTCTCTCCAAGCTCTCTTACTTCCTGGGGCTCCAGCTCAAGACTCCAACATCAAAACTATTTCCTCTGTCCTTTGTCTTTAGCCTTTTATATTTGATTCCCTCACCCACCAAGGTGCGGGGCTGAACGCCCTACTGATGTGGCCCAGTCAACACCCTAATCATAACTTAATCATGCCCAGATTAACAGATCAGTTTATAAGCATAATCTAATATAGATTTTTGGAATTCATAATTACATCAAACTACCAAAAAGCTACAGGTGCACCCTGCAAAAAACCAATGGATTTTTTAAAATTTAATTTTAGGTTTTTAAGAAACCCAAATCCTCAATAAGTTATTTTCCTTTCCTTCCCATTACTGTCCCATTTATTATTTCTAAGTTTCAAGCCTGTCATATTAATAAATTCATATTCATTTATCTATCAATCTATCCAATAAATGCTTATTATACTAGATGTATCAAATAAATATATATATCAAAAAATCCGATTCATATCTACCATGATGCTTGCATGAGTCCCTTACAAAGCCCTATACCTAATTTTGTAATTATAAAATGTATTTTTTTTCTTAAAGATCTCCCTGCCAAATTATAGAAGACTCAGGCCCACAAAAACTGGAGCCACCTCTACAGATACTTTACTGCATGGTTTAGTCCTATAAGTTATATGTTTTGTAGACAAGGAACCTAAGACTTATAGAGGTAAATGACTTAACCAAATTCTCATCTTAAATCAAGTCCAGATCCGGTACCTCTAAAACCAAGACTTTTTCATCAAGCCTTAGTGTCTACTCCTCAGATATGGAGAATACTCTTATATCCATGTTCTCCAGGGAGCCCATTTTCACCATCACTGAGATCAGCCATCTCTCTCAAAGACAGGTGGGAACTAACACATTTACTGAATCCCCACTACTCACCAGGCACTCCATCAGGGCCTACACATGCTTGTGCATACACACACACACACACATACACAATTAGTTTTGTTCCTCACAACAACCTAATGAGGGAACACGGATAAGAGAAACAAACCTCTAAAAGGTTAACTTGCTGGCAGTTTCATAAATAGAAAACGTCTGGTATTTGAACCTATATCTAACTGATTCTGAAGTCTATGATTTTTCTATTATATGAGGCTGCTTTTCCTTCATGTACCAAATCTGGGCAAGCCAGACATCTCCCAGAAGCAGCCCTCTCTCCTATGTCTTGGAAGATTGCCAGACTTCTAGTGCATATCAATAGTGGTTTTTCTTCTGTGATGCTAAGGAGGAAAAAGCCATCACCCAGTCCTCTTCAAATTCAAATGTCACAGGTGAGTATCTGAGAGATCTAACATCACTCAAATAGTCCATCTGCTGAAGAGCAACCTTTTCATGCCTATATCTCTTACACTGTCATGATCTCTTAGACACTGGAGATAATCAGATAAAAACCTTACCCTGCAGTCTAAACCTGTTGTAATCCCCAGATCCACTCCTCACATTCCAGATAAGATGAGCCATCCACTAAATTACCCATTGTCCTGCCAAGGAGCAGGCTTCAATTCAATAGTAAACCTCAGAGAGTCGAATGACAGTCTTACCAGGGATGTTAGAAGTAGTGACAACACATGTCCAGATCCTGCCAAATGGCTTTGCAGCCCAGGAGCTGAAAATAGCAGCTGCTAAAATCCACAGCCTCACAAGTGATAACATAGGGTGTGCCCCAAGACCATGGAAGGAAATCTGAACAGAGCTGCAGCACCATTGCTGTGTGGAGTGGACACATCTGGGGACACAGCTAGGCTAGTACCTGCATAGTCCTCCTTAGAGATTCATGAATATTCTACAAGGGTGGCCTCTGGGGCACCTTCTAAGAGGTAGCATTCTCAGGAGGCCCAGAACTGGAGTTTCTAAGCAGAGTAGCCACTCAGACTGGTTGTAGGGCCTCTGCCCATTGCAGAATTAAAAACACGGGAGATCCACAAAAAGTTACAGCTGTGGTTCAGAACAAAAATTAAATACAACTACAGTTAAAACCATTCTACCAAATACTAAAAAATAACACCAGGACTTTCCTCTGCTTCTGCCCCACAAGATTAAAATCTGGGAAGTTTAGTACCATTACCAGGACTCAAGCTGATTTTAATATAAAGACACTAAGCAACACAATCTGTTCTTTCTTTGATAACCTCCCCCTGACTACCTTAGTTCACAATGACCATCGCTTCTTAACTGGGATATAATTATTGCCTCACTACCAGTCTCCTTTCTACTTTCTTTCTTCTCTAGTCCATCTTCTACGTTGCTGCTTGGGGTACTTTTTCTAAAGTGCATACATAATCATGCCTTGTCCTTCTTAAAATTTCTTTTGGCTCTCTATTGCCTGCAGCCTGTAGGACAAACTCTGGCCTCATAGACAAGGCTCTTCACAATCTTATCCTCCCAAGTCCAAACACACTTTCTAACCCTTCCCCTGAGGCACCTTCCATTCCAGCCACATAATACATGTTGGCATTTTCATTTTCCATACTCACACCATACTCTTTTACATCCCTGAAGTGGACATTTGCTTCTGCTCCTAAACTGAACTTTTCTACTTCTAAACATAGAGAATTTCTATTTAATCTTAGACCCAACTCAAATACCATTTTTTTAGAAGCTGGGTCCCACTCCCTGATAGTGAATCATTCCCCCCTTTAGAACTCTCATAGGATTTGCACATAAAACTATGGAAAAACTTATTGCGATGCATAATAATTATTTGTTCAATGGCTAAGCTCTGTCTTATTCTTCTTTGTATTACTCTGGGTACTTGACATGGAGGAGGTAGACTACAAATGTTCTGTGAATGTATGAAAGAATGACATAAAGTGAATAGACATAAAGAAAGAGTACAGCATAAAAGCAGAAATGGACATCAAATGTGATATGAGGATATGGTATAAATTAGAACCATGTTTTTAATTTTCACCTAATGATAATCATTTTCCACAGTAAATTCATTTGATTTGTTAAACCATAGTTCTTCTCCATAGTAAAGGGGATGAGAGATGGACAATTCTTTTTTTCCCCAGATAGGCAATTTTACTTACTATGAACTCATGATCCATAATACATAAAACTCTGATCATGTTCTATACCAGGAGTCAGTAAGCTTTTTTCCATAATAAATACTTTAGGCTTTTCAGGCTCTATGGTCTCTGTTGCAACTACTCAACTTTACCATTATAGTGTGGAAGCAGATATAGGTATTACATAAAGAAACGAGTGTGACTAGGTTTCAAAACAACTTTACTGATGGATTCTGAGATGTGAATTTCATACAATTTTCATGATTCATAAAATATTATTATTCTTTTGATTCTTTACCAAACATTTAAAAATGGAAAAAATTTTCTTAGCTTCACAGGTTACACACACACACACACAAGCTGGATTCGGCCTATGGATTGTAGTTTGCTAACCCATAATCTATACAAATAAAAAAAATAACTTTAGCTCAGGGGCTGGTTTTCGTTTTGTGGTGTTCTTTCTCAATATAAAAGATTCTTTGTCACCAGGAATCATAAAACTCTGAGCATTTCAGAGCTAGGAACATGAAATAAAATCAAGATTTGTCACATTGATTATAAGGACCTAAGCTTATTTGGCTTATCAAATGGACATTGCAGGATGAAAAACAAAGCTAACCTATTATCATTATTTTTTCTTATCAAACAAGAAAAGGCTAAAAAGCAACCAGTAAAATGTGACACCAATATATTGGTCATGATCAACCTAGCATTGGTTGACCATTTGATAAAAAATTCAAAATATACCATAAAAACAAATTCACTGTCAAACGTTACTAGGTATTTTTGGTGAGATTTGCCATATACTGGTAAACCCAATAAAATATTTTAAAGTCACAGCAAAATGATGAGGAAAAGAGCCACTTTGGAAAACAATACTCTTTGCCCTTCAGAAGACATAGCCCAGAGGCAGCAACTGCTCGGCTGCAGAAGCCAGATCCAAACTCTTCTTAGAACGTCCAAAACACTTAATGTGGCAAAGTGCTTTTCAATTATTTATTAGTTAATTAAACTCACTAGTTTCTTCTCCCACTCCCAGTGGTGTTGAGACAGCATTTTATAAATGGAGAAATCAAGATATTTATTGTCTATAGAAGGTGAATGATATGATTAATAAATGATAATGGAGAGGAGGGGCAAAGCTATTTTTTAAATCAAGTTAGTGGACAAAGGATATAAATAAATTATCAGACAGGGATTATGAAAGTGCTTTAAATGCTATAAAGCACCAAGCTCAATTGTTAGAGTCCATTTAGTTATTTTCTGTTAATTTGCACTTCTCAGAATAGATTTTTATGAAACCTTAGAGACCATCTTGATCCACGTTTCATTTTAGAAGACAAGTCCTGTGAAGGTAAAAGAATCTGCCAAGATGAAATGGCAGGGTCACATTCAGACTTTCCAGGAAATCCAAGTTGTTGTTAAGATGCAGAGATGGTAGAACTTCTAGGTTACATGACATTTTCTTGAGGAAAGAGAAGGGATGGCACTTGGAAAACTTGAAACTTGCCTGAGCTTTTCAAAAACACAAGAGCATAGAAGAAATACTGTCACCACAATTATATTTTCAAGGAAAAAATGGGTTAAAGGAGTTGGTATTTTCTCCTTTATCTAAATTTTTTTAACTTGGCTAAATTATAGTACTTATTATAAACTGCCTTGTACACTATGTGTGTAGTTATCTCAATCCCTTGTAAGACAATGAGCCCTTCGAAGATAGATACCATATCTTAAAAATACTTTTGATGCAAAAGTATTTCTCATCTGAAAATGATTGTATAAAAGGCCATTATATATCTTGCCATAACCTACACAATTGAGTAGGAGAGAATGTAAACTACAATGTAAACTATAATCCATCCTTGGTGACAATGCTCCAAAATGTGGTCATCAATTGCAATGAATGTACCACACTAATGAAAGAAGTTGTTAAACTTCTTCATGGGGAAAAGTGGGAGGTGTAAGGAGTGGGGCATATGAGAATCCCTTATATTTTTTATGTAACATTTTATGTAATCTAATCTTTTAGAAAAAATATATTGAAAAAATAAAAAAGTAGCTACTTTATTAGGTTGTGTGAGGATTTTTTATAATGCACATAAAACATTTCTTAGCATAAAGTAAGTGCTCAATAAATGAAAGTGCTAATTAAAGGTGCTCAATACATCCTTATCAAATAATGAATTGATGCAGGATGACATAAATGAATTAATAAACAAATGAATAGTATTACAGCATCTGACTGCTGTCTGGAGCTTGCAAATTTTTACTGGAGTCTTAGAAATCCACTGGAAAAAAAATGCCATCAAGTCTTTAGGATGAGCTACTAGGCTCTGAGTTCATCACATAAAATATGTATAACTATCACTACAAAGGGATAGGCATCATATTCATCCTCACTGACTCCACTCAACCACAATGGCCTGGCCTGGCATGCTCCTTTAAAATGCTAGGCACACTCCTGCCTCTAAACCATTTCACTTGCTATGCCCTCTGACTTCTCCCAGGTGTTACATGGCTTGCCCTCTCCCCTCCTGCATGTTGTTACTCTAATGTCACCTTCTCAGGGAGGCCTTCCTACACCATCTTATTTAAAATTCCACCTTCACCCCCAACACACACACACACTTCCTATCTCCCTATACTATTCTCTCCATAGTATATACATATCATCATCTGATGAAACAAAATCTGTTCCTTATTTACTCTTCTTTGGAATGTAAGTCCTATTAGGCCTAGGGTCTTTGTTTTGTTCACTGCTTTATCTCCAGCCTTTAGAACAATGCCTGTTACACAGTAGGTGCTCAGTGGTATTTGTTGAATGGATGAATTAATCACACAAACCTACAATTTTAATATAAAGACAAAAGTAGCATAGCTCTGCTCATTTACTCCAAAAATATTGGTTAAAATTACTATGTTCCAGAAATTGTGAGAGGCACCTGAGTACAAAGATGAGTAAGACGGTTTCTATATAAGGGATGGTGCTAACTAGCTGGCATTGTGAGTTTCAGCAGCACGATTTCCTTTTTGCCCAACACAGCCCTTACTCTGTGCCCTTCTCACCTATAGTGAATCTTAAATCCTAGCAATCTAGCAGTCAAACTCCCTGCAGACAGATCTGTTGCCTAGCAAGAGAAACACTGACTTCAAGCTGTGCTCTTATCTTCTGCTCATAGCTTCACATTTTCAGGCAGTTAATAAACATTTAATGAGGGCCTAACAAGGTCTCTATGCTAGGTGCAATGGGAGATTTGAGACACAGTCACTGACAACCAAAGAGAAGGGAACAAGATTAAAATTATGAACAGTTAATTAACAACCAAAAATAAATAAATAAAAGAAATTCTCAGGGAAGTGGATGTAGCTCAAGCGTTTGGGCTCCTGTCTACCACATGGGGGGTCCCGGGTTTGCTTCCTGGGGCCTCTTGGTGAAAGTGAGCTGGCCTAGGCTGAGAGCTTGCCACATGGGGTGGCTCAAGTGATTGAATGCCTCTCTCCCTTGTCGGAAGTTCCCGGGATTGGTTACTAGTACCTCCCAAAGAGAAGATGAGAAGAGAAGCAGACACTGAAGAGAGTGTAGTGAATGGACACAGAGAGTAGACAGCAAGCACAAGTGGTGGGGGATGGGGGGGCAATAAATAAATAAAATTAAATTAAATAAAAGAGATTCTCAGTAACTGATATGTTTGACTCCTAAGAGCAAGCACAATGGGATTTACAAGGGAAGAGAAATCTCTTCCTCTGAGATGGCTTTTGGGCAGAAATTGGGTGGTTGATGTTGGAAGTTTTGTGTGCTCTATTTTTGTGAAGTTTTGCTTCTTGCTAATGAATGTCAGAAGAAAGAAAACAAGCATGTGTCTATCACTGCTAAAGGACAGCCATCGTATTTGGCTCCTTCACCTAAGATTTCATATGGTCTTTGCAACAACTCAGCAAACTTGATCATATTATTTCCATTTTTGTGGGAAAACTGAGGCTCAGAGATGTTACACAACTTACCAAAGATGCTGCTGAGATGCCTGATGTCAAAGCCATGTTCCAAAAACCACACAGGGACTCATACAGTCGTGGACCAAACTGTGGCTCAGACTTAAGTATTGCAATGCTCAGAGCTAACAATTACCAGACGCCCACAGCCTATGTGTGGCAGCATACAAGGGCTCTCTTGTCAGCAGGCAGCCTCCCCCTCAACCACACCTCCCATATTATAGGGAATCAGGCATTTGTTTTCCACCAAATACATTGCTTCTATCTAAACTAACCTTGATTTTGGGCTCATGACATTTGGAACCTTTAGAACTATAAGAAAAACTCAATGTGGGTGTGAGAAATACCCTTTAAAACCTATAAATTAACTTGCTTAATCACCTATTCATCATGGTTTAATCTGAGAAACAGTCTCCAATAAGAAACAATCTGTGGTGGGGACTTGTCTGCTCAAACTCTAGACACAGGATATATGGTCTTTGTATGTCTACAGACAGGTCTTAAATGCGACACAGAGTTCAGGGGACTCGGGGCCAGGGGTGAGGAGACCAGAGTTTGAATCCAGCTTGAAAGTCATACACGGTCCTGTGACAAGATAATCTTACTGTGCTCACATTTGTATAAGAGCAGGTAGACAGAATTTACTGGCCCTTCCAGTTCCTAAAACCTGAAATGACAAACTGAACCCACTCATTCCAATGGTTGCTCCTAGAAACCATGAAGACCTTGCAACTTTCCTCATCGAGTTCTTGACCTGGTAAAGACCCTTTTAACCTAAACTATTTCTTCTGAAAGAATCACCATCTCTGAGAAATGTGCTACTTTAAAAGCCACCAAAAAACAAAAGCAATTAAGATCAGGAATGCAGTAAACTGTGATGAAGGTGTGTTCATTGATTCCTGCTGATGTTGAATATTGCCACTTCTCTTCTGCTTGTCAGACTCATTTCAGACTCCTATAATTACTTAGGGCAACTGCCTCATCCAAAGATATTCTTATAGTTTAGTCTGTTTGGATTAGCAGGTGATTTCGGCAACTTCTGTTCAGCATCCCTGTTATTTCAAATCACATTATAAGCCAGCGGGATGCAAAATCATATTGGTTCATACAGAGTTTCATTACTGTCTTTTCCATAGACATACACTCTGCTTTACTTGCTCACCTTCTTCATCAGATGATCCAGTCACTGAA
The DNA here is from genome assembly GCA_026826555.1 of Tolypeutes matacus. Taxonomy (NCBI): domain Eukaryota; kingdom Metazoa; phylum Chordata; class Mammalia; order Cingulata; family Chlamyphoridae; genus Tolypeutes; species Tolypeutes matacus. Next base: position 14,836,567 of record JAKSZT010031676.1, read on the forward strand.
TATATTTTCTTTCCCTTCTTTCATTCCCCACTAAATGTTGTTTCATTGCCTTGCCTTGCCTGAGACCTGCCCATTTCTGCTCTAATATCTAAGCTTCTGCTGTCCCACTTCTACCAAGAAAACATTTAGTGATTTAATACATAGCACAATCCTCAGTGTTTAGTTTTTATTTGCTTGGATTTTTGGTTTTGGTTTTGGTTTTTTTTTTGTTTTTTTTTTTTTTTGGTTATTTTTTTTTTGGTCCTCCTCATGTATCCTATTTTAGCTTCAACTAATATTCTCAAACATTTGACTTCCAGAATTCATTCTACATCTATAGCCTTGTTAAAGCTTAAGAAATGGACTAGGAGAGTGTTGGAAGCAAAGAACTCACCTCAATCACATGGCATATAGCTCTGTGCTACTATTACCAAACAAATAACTGCAATTTCTTTTTGAAATTGTTCCTTTAATAAAAGCACCCCCATAGCTCGGTTGAGAATTAAAATGCAATTCTAGCTCATTACATCATCTCAGAAACACATTTTCATCTCCACTGACTGATGTAAAAATGCAGACTAATCGGTTGTTGAACTGCTATGTATTGAAAAACGGCTTAAAGCAGTGAAAGAAATTAATTTGGCAGAAGGTAGGATAGTACCCGTGTACTGATACTGCCAACACAATTGTCATAGCATCAATTCCCAATAACACCATAGTGCATTAGACAGGCCAGATCAATGGTGAGTTTCTGCCTGGTTCTGTCTTCTGCTGAGCCCCCTTTGACTGCCTCTGACCTATCAGCAGGGGTGTGTGCTTCAGAGAATGCAAACATATTTTTATATAAAGCTGAGTAAGAAATAATTTAGAAAAGGAAAATAAACAAATAATATATAAAATTATGGTAGATTTATTATTATTCCCAAATAATCATTGTCCTTCCCTGTGTAAGGAGTACACCTCCTTGCTCTACTGACATTAGCTTGGCAATGTGATTTGTTTTGACCAATGGAATGAATATGTGAGCAAGTGTCATGTCTGACTAGAAGCTTTCAGAACCATCACATAGTCATCTTTGCTATTTTTCCTTTGCCTTAAGACTTTCATGTCCAACATAGGGGCTGCTCCTTCAGTCTGGGTCCCAAATGATGACCCATAATGGACATGTAACATAAGTGAGAAGTATACTTTCACTGTTATAAGCCATTATGACTCTGGATAACCCTTTCTGTGTTAACTAAAACAATCATGAATTGTAAAACTATTTTTACAGTATCTCAGAATTGGAGAGTTCCTTGGAAAAGTGGAAATACTATGGGTTTAGCAGCTACACAGGCCTCTTTTAATCTTGCTTTAGCTACTTAAGCCTAGTTGACTTTGGTCATTAACCTCTCTGAATCCTAGTTTCTTCTTCAGTCCCAAAGTTAATATTGATCCTTGTTTTAGAATGGATATCGAGGATGAAGAGGAATCACATGTAATGCACAGTACAACCAAGGTCCTCAATAAGTGCTAGCTAAATCAGAAGATGTTTAAGATATTGTATGTCTTTATTGCTTATGGTAAAAGATCATATTTTCTGAAATTAAAATTTGGGACATATGCTTTAAAATAAACAGCCTAGAATACTCTAAATCAGATCTACGTTTCAAATCAAAAAGTATGTTCCTGTCATTTATGACACAAGTCCAAAGAAAGGATTTGAAGCTAAGAGTATAAGTTATCAATGCTGCCTTAAAGACATTTGCAATGAAGTGGGGTAACCACACAAGAAACATCAGTGACCAACATACAACATTAAATATAATGTACAAATATCAAATATTAATTTCTACCATGTACTGAGTACTTTCTATGTATTAGGCATTATACTTAGTGTCATGTATATGATTTCTTCTTAAACATCTCCATTTCATGAATGAGGGTGCTGGGGCTCATAGAAATACCTCGGTTGCATGGCCAGAAGTGGCAGAGGTTGCATTTAATCCCAGGTCTCGCTACAGAGCACTTAACCATTGCCTCCCTTCATTAATAGTAACCCTGGTAAGAGGAGGCAAGCATGAGTCAAGTTTTACTACTCTGTGAGATGGAAGAGCATGTCTTCTTCATGGAATGAAAAGGCAGAGAATGTGTGCAGCACTCCTTCCCTCCTAAAGGAAATTTGATCTTATCTGCTTTTTGTTTGGCAGGTGGAGTAAACAGGCAGAAGCTAATCTGAAAGGAAAGTGTGCTAGAGGTGAAGTGGGAAAGAATGAAAAAGGTTTTCAGTTAATTTGACTAGTTTATCTTCCAGATGAGAAGTGAACTCTTGTCACCTTGTGAAATAGGCAAAACAAAAGCCTTCCCACACAAGTCCTGAGTGACTCCAAAATGCAAAGTACTTGCCCTCACTCTTCTATACTTTAAGCTGAATCAGGAGGCAGAAGCTGGTATCCATGATTCAAATGCAAGGATGCTCTGACTACAGCCTATATAATTGTAAGAATAAGAGGAACATGGTGATAGTAAACATATTAATTAGCTTGTATTTAGATTTCTGGAGACAACCAACTGAAGTTTCCCTTAGAACACCTTTGCATTTCAATATATGAGGCAATATTTAGCCTAGCTTCACTTCAAAAATTACCTCTATTAATGAAATACAAGAACATTTGCAACAAATAGCAATACAGTTATGAATAAAACTTACAGCATTTCCCAATCTCAAAAAATGAAAAATTTAAGAGCCCTTGAGCTGTTGAAATTCACAGTACTAATCAAGGGAAGTAGTTCCTCTCTCTCTCTCCCTCCCTCTCCCCCTTCCCTCTCTTTCACACACTCTCTCTTTCTCTCCCTCTCTCTGAAACTGCAAGGCTGAAAAAGGAAGCACTTCAATATCTTTTAAAGAACTGAAAAGGGGTAAGTGGGGAGCTGTTGGGGATTGAATCATGTCCTGTGGGTGTGAACCCATTTGTAAATAGGAGCGTGGAAGATGTTATTAGTTAAGGTGTGCCCAAACTGAATGAAGAAGGGCCTTAATCTAATATGGCTGACACCCTTATAAGCAAACGAAGTTGGACATGGAAAAAAGGAGCCAGGGGGAGTAGCCAGAAGCTGGGAGTCAAAAGAACACAGAAGAGAAAGGACAAGATGCAGCCAGGTGAAGGAAAAGCCAAGGAACTCCAAGATTTCTGCCAGCCAGAAGATACTGACCCCAGAAAGAAGGGTCTTTAGCCTCTGAAACCATGAGCCAATAAGCCAACTCATTGTATGATACTCATTTAAGTGGCTGGGAAACTAAAACAAGCTCCTAATAAAACTGTTCTCTCTTTAAGAACATGCATTTCCAGGAGTTACACAGATGCAGAACTCCAATGTTCCTAAATATCAAAAGCAACACAGATGTCCATATTTACTTTCAACTCTATAGAAGCTGACAGAACCAGGGGTCATAAAGGCTGTTTAGATCATTTCATAAGGGCAAGTCAGAAATGAGATGTTTTGGGCATAGGTATATTTCTATTTTATGATATTTCTGTACAATCTATTTTTAATAGCAGTTGCTATCTACTCACCATCCCCCCATCCAAGATCTTCACTGAATAGTGAAAAACATACAGGAATGCAATTTATCAAGCAACAAATATTTGTCCAATCTCTCACTATATGTCAAGGGAAGAGAATTAACACTAGCCACATTCCATTTACCAGGTGTGTTAAAGCTTATTTGATTTTCTCGATATTAAACTGAGACAATTATCATCCCTACTTTATATATTTGCAAGCTTGGCAAAGGGGGTATATACCATTATAAGAAACTCATGCAAGATCACACAGTAAGTAAGTGAAAAAGCCATGAATCAAACCTGACTGACATTTAATGATTTCCTCCCAAGGTCTAAATGGAAGGCAAATGCTTATGTGCAATTAAGCTTGCCCTAATGGGAATGTCTATTTTTAAATGCCATTAATGGAGATATAGAGATTACCTGCTCTCAGAGAGCTTACAATTAAGTTCAGGAAACAGAACATAAGCTAATTAATTCAGCAATTAATTAAGGAACTCTTAAGGTACTGTTCAAAATTTTTCGAGAACTATAGGGAAAGAGTACTGTAATTGAACATCTGCCATAGGTACAGAAGTAATGACAATATATGCCATGTATATTCCATCCCTATCCTAACCCATGCATGAAGAGGAATTCTTGGTCCTTCCCTCCCTCCCTCTCTTCCTTCCTTCCCTCCCTCCCTCTCTTCCTTCCTTCCCTATTTTTTGTTTACCTTTCTTTGGGATTTGTCTCTTTTAAGCCCACAGTGAGAAGCTTTATTAAAAGTAAGAACTCCAGGGACAAATTGGAGAGAAAAGTCTAATTAAATGAGCTTGTATTAGAACCCTAAACTCTGATCTGCATCAGCCTAATACTAAATGTCAGACTAATTGAGACACAGATTTGATGAGGGTGGTTTATATTCTGAAAGCAATCTTTTTGGTCTTCTGGGTTAAAGTTCATCTTACAGGTAATAACAAGAAATACTTTTGAAGTAGGACAAACCAAAGTCTGGTTCTTCCAGGAGTCTAGAGGTGGCCTTTCTGGTCTTCCAAATGGCTCTGAACTTAATAACAACATGAAACAGGGACAACTCAGAGGACAAATTAAGGCAGAGTGATCAAGGCGGTAGTCCCTGGTTCTAGCAAAATGAGGCAGAACAATAAACATAAACAAAGCTTAAACATATTTTTTTATTCAACCACAGAATAACTGTAACAATTCTTCAGGCTGAAAAGCAACATAAATAAGTAATCATACATTTTGGGATCAGTGATATACACTGTCTGAGTCTACTTACGAATCCCTGTACTTGGCTGTATTATTTATTTATGTTACTTATAGATCTATTGTTGAAACCCAAATACTTTGCTGATAGAAAATATCTTAAGTTTACAAAACTGCTGAAGTTCAGTACTCCTGAAGGCAATTCCACACACACACCCCACTTTGGATTATATCCATGGCATTTAACACAAGTGGTTAAACTGCTAGTAGCAATTTTGCTTAATAACTTCCACCAGCTTTTACTGTCTATATCCCAAAACCTCATCTGTGTCAGGTTATAGTACCTAAAACTGAAGCACAAGGACTATATGGTGAGCACAGGACATATATTTTGCTTAATTGGAATGTTGGGCTCTACTTTCTAATGGGCATAAGTCAGACTTTTCAAATTGAACTACAGGAAGATTTTATAAATGTGCTCTTATTAAATCCTCACTCCAGAGAAGGTAATTGAAAGTCTTCTCTATTTAGTGACTCTAATGTGAAAAATGAAAGAGGAATTTGAAATAGATTTTCCTCTGTGCCATAGAGTATTACCTGCCCACCCCCTTCTCTTTCTCAGAAACTTGAAGTTAAGCACAACTGAGCTAATGAATTCAAATCAGAGGGCAGAGGCAGCTGAAAGCCAATACCAGTTCAACCACTACTGAGCTTTACTTCAGCAGGATGTTTATTTTCTGCCCATGGGATAAGGAATGCAATGCAATGCAATGCAATGCAATAAAATAGAATAAAATAGAAACCAAAATTTATCTCACCCCTGACATGTCAGGCACTGCTCCAAGTGTTTCACACACGTCCGATAGGATAGTGACAGATGGGGTTTGCATGTTGACATCACCACCACATTATTTAGCTCCTCTGAGGCTCACTTTTCTCATCTTTAAAAGGGGACTGATTATAACTGTTTTAGTGAGTTGTTATGAAATCAAACTAAGATAATGGAAGGTTGATTCAAATCCAGAGGCAGAAAATTCTTGTGGCCTCTTAGGATAAAGCCCACTTAAAGGCAAGAGAAAGAATTGCTTTTCACATAGAATAAACTTCAGGTCTTCCTAAAGTTGACTGGCATTTCTGGAATTCCAAATGGCTATGGACTTCTCAACAACAACATGCAGAGGGTTGTACACATACTTGTAAACTAGGATGTAAAGGGAAAGGGACATTTATTATTTCAGCCCCTTCCATGTGCTAATTAAGCATTTAACATTCATTATAAAATAGAATACATACAGGTTGAGGGACACAACTTCTTACAGGAAATAATATACACACTTCTCTGGAAAGAAATGCCTGTAGATATTTCTAAAACATAATGTAGGTACTCCCTTTATAGAGGACTGTGGAAATAATTTCTAATATAATTAAATGATCAGTTCAAATAGCAGTTTTCCTTGGAAAATACCTGACTGTAGATAATGCTTGCTCTGATGTGCTAAAGAAAGCAAATCCTTCCCTTAGTTACTTCCAAACTAAAAGTTTGAATTCTAAGATTATTCTGAGAACTTAATAAAGCTAAACAAAGATAAAAGCTAACTTCCTCACATTCCACCCCCCAATTCCCTAGGCTGAGATAGATCTTTTCCACCCTAGGTACATTTTTACCCTTTCTCCTCTTTGTTCACAGGCAACCTTCAAGGTAAGCAGCACTTTGTCTTTCCTACCCTCATCCCTGATGCTATAAATTCCTTGAATTATTTTATTTTATTTTATTTTATTTTATTTTATTTATTTATTTATTTTTTTTTTTTTTTTTTTTTGCCTGTTGGACAACATATATAAACTCACAACTTCTTCCTTCTCAGTCCCTACCTGGCTGGCGTAAGGCAGTATGGCACATATTGTAGAAGAAATGGATAGTGAGGTAACCAAGAAAGCTATACACTTAAGACAGACAGCTGCGAAAGGAGAGGAAGGGTTCTAACTAGGAATGAGTAGGGAATCTCGTCTTACATGAGGCACATGAGAAACATTTTTTGGAGGAATAAATGATGAACATAATCTCATAGGTGAGCTGCTCTAATATGCCCCCTATGAGATTTTGAGTGTTACAAAAACATAAATGTCAAGGATCTACATTCTGAGCATTTTTTCAGAAAAAAAATACAGAGATTAAATATCAAAGAATTTCTCTAGCATAGCACTTCTATGATGGTTCATTTTCTGTGCCAACTTGGCTGGGTTTATGGTGCCCAGTTGTTTGGTCAAACACTGGCCTAGATGTTGCTGACAAGGTATTCAGTAGAAGTGATTATCATCTATGATCAGGTGACTTTAAGTAAGGGAGATCATCCTCAATACTGTGGGTAGGCCTCATCCAGTCAGTTGTAGGCCTTAAGAGCAGAGAGCAAAGGGTTCCAGAAAGAAGAAAAAAATCTGCCTTAAGACTATACCATCTATCCTTTCTGAGTTTCCATCCTGCCAGCCTCTCCTACAGATTTTAGACTCAAGACAACAACATCACGCTTACCAGAATTTCCAGCCTGCTGACCTGCCTATGGATCTCAGACTTGCCATCCCCACAATCACATAAACCAACTCCTTAAAATACATACATACATACATACACACACACACATATATATACATATATGCAGTACATATATGCCTACATACATCTATCCCATTGGTTCTGTTTCTCTGGAGAACAGATATAACTTCCCAAACTGTGTTCCATGGAATATGGATATCCTGAGTTTATTAATAAAAATGATTTAGAAAAAAAATGTTATCAAATAAGTTTGGAAAATGCTAAGATTCCCACCCCCCCGCACCTCTCCC
>JAKSZT010031676.1:14844240-15040238 GCA_026826555.1 Tolypeutes matacus
TTTTTTTTTTTTTTTTTTTTCTTTAGGAGGCACTGGGAATCAAACCCAGGACCTCTCGTGTGGGAGGAGGGCGCTCAACTACTTGAGCCATATCTGCTCCCCAATGCTAAGATTTTAACAGCAGAACTTTCCTTGCCTTTAATAAGCTAATATAAACTGTGCATCTCCAAGAGAGGGATAGAGTATGCAGCTTCCTAAACTTACTAGAGATGAGATTGCTTTTCCATTTAAAAACAAAAGTAAAACCAGAAAACCTAAAAACACTCTTGTTTCTTGGAACATTATTTAGGAAACTGTCTTTTACTCACTTTGGGCATTTTAAGCATATTTAGAGCCAGATTTCAACTCCAAGAGAGCAGGGATCTTTTTGTTTTGGTAATTCCTGTATCCTCAGGGCCTAAAATATAGATGGCACTCATTAAATATTTCTGGAGTGAGTGTTTAGAGTCAGCTCTGGAGGTAGAGAATCCTACATTCTGAAAAATATGGCATGCTTCATATTTTTTTTTTGAGATTATCATCCTAGAGATCTCTCTTCTAATCTATCAGATATTTTACCCAATGCCCCTTTTCCTAGAATTTTCTTTTCCAGAGCTTTCCTCTCCTCTTTCGCTATGGACTGACTGCTTTCTTAGGCCAGCTGTAAAAACATTGGCCGTACAAACTTAGGCCACTTAAGACTTCCTAAGGCTCTGGTTCCTTATCTATAAAATGGGAATAATAATAACATTTTCTTCAGAGGATTTATACAATTCATATAAAGAACTCTGCACAATAACCTGCACCCAGGAGCCCTACAACGAATGCTATCTTTATTATTGTTATTATTATGTAATGATCTGTCCTAGCACATACGGTTTAGCAGTAGCAAAGCTTGGCTGGGAAATAGCCATCTATTTAAAAAGCTATTACATTGAATGTATTTTTAATGCTCTCAAATCAATGAATACAACTGTGACAATAAAGTGATTATGTAAATCAAGGTAAAGAGTGATCTAAATTGTACCTGGTTACCTCTTTTCCCATTTACACTGGAAAAATATATAATTGAATAACAAAAACTCAGATGACCTTAACTTCTCCAGGGTCCCAAATCATATTTGCCACTAAAATAGAATATAAAATCCCAGTGTGGCTACACAGCCTAAGAAGAAAGAATATAGGGAAATAGGAACTCTGAACTCAGAAATCCAGCTTTTGGTTTTTGCTTCACTGACTTACCCTGAGGCAGTTACTCAGTATCTTTATGTTCAATTCTCTCATTATCCATGTAAAATATGGATGATTTTTACAGGATTACTGTAAGGGAATCAGTAATTAATAATTGTACTAAGAAGTCTGAATATAGGCCAGTGTAAAATATTCCAGACTTAGCCAGAGATTTACCAACAGCCTGAATATTATATTTTTTGTTATATTACTGAATGTTTTATATTAGACAGGAACTGGTGAAGGAGTAGAGGAGCTACTATTATCTAAGTGCCAGTGTGCCTGTCTCTGGGCCTCATTTAAATTTCACCACAATGAATCTGTGCTCCTGAGAGTGACAGAGTTGGACTCAAATAAGTCCTCCCTGCACATGGTTCATCAGTCCCTTCTAGTCAAACCTATATGTGATGCTGGAGTTTGTAGGTGTACTTCCAGAGACTGGAGCCTTTGACCTGCCCATGTGCCAGCTATGCCTGGAATCTCGGTGGAGCTGCAACTCCTACTCTACAGCTCAATGGACTCACCCAAGTCACCTGGTAAGGATATGATGATGGACAACGGCCATCCCAGGGAATGGAGAGAGTCTGCAGGTGCAGGCAAGATAATCCCATCCATCGTACCCATGGGATATAAGCCCCCTCTCACTTGGAGGTAGAGTGGACATCACCATCCCAGACTCCTCAGGATTGGGGGAAGAGCCATGGACTAGAGTGGACTCACTGGTATTCTGTTGTAGACATATTGTGATTCAAGTAATGGAAGAAATTACAACAGTGAGGTGGAGCCAGTGGCCACTGGACACTTTTGGGACAGGGAAGGGAAAAGCAGTTGTAATACAGGGGCTTTCTCAGGACTTGGGAATTATCCTGAGTGACATTACAATGACAGATATAGGCCATTTTACATCAGGATATAACATGCAGAACTATGTGGGAGAGAGTGTGATCCACAATGTGAACTATGGTCCATGCTTAGTGGCAAAGCCCCTGGATGTGTATATTCATTGCAGGTGATGTGCACACTAATGAAAGATGGTTTGTGGGATGTTAAGGGAGGTGTGGGAGGTGGGGAACATGGAAATCCTTGTAATTTTTGTGTAACATTTATGTAATCTAAGCATCTTTTAAAAATACATATTTAAAAAAAAAAATCACTTGGCTGTAAAAAAAAAAAAAAAAAAAAAAATTTCACCACAATGATTTCAGACAAAGAAAAGGATCCAGTCTCCAATTTATAAACCAGAAAGCTAGGGTTCAGAAAGATTAAGAAACTTGTCCAAGGACATCCCTACAATAAAACCAGGATTTAAACAACATCTGATGGACTTCAAAACCCCTGTCTTTTCATTGCACTACTCTCACATTCGTTTGCTCTATGCAGGGAGTATATATTTAGCTGAAGTCATTCAAAAATGAGGAAGACAGCCTTTAGGTATCTCATGGGCAAGGTATGCAAAATTCCACTTTACTTTTGTGCAGTGATTTTGCTGTGTAAGAAGTCTTTTATATTTTATCTTCCATTTCTGACAATATATAAAAATATACTTCCTAGCAATTATATGCTTATGAGTGTACATGGCTTGAAATACATGAATATATACTTCAATTATATTTTTGTGAATCCAACTTTTTTTTTTTTAAAAAAAAAAAACGGAGAGCCTGGGAAGAAGTCTAAAGTCTAAAATTTGCACCTGCTCAAATGGGCAGGTAGCCAGAATTTCATCCTGCTTCCCTTTGGCATAGTCTTGCAGTTCCTGAATTTAAGTGGAAAATAATTCCAGATACTGTATAGAGACTGTAGTTCAAATAAGGAAGATCATTGAATGTCTGAGTTGAAAGACAAGGGTGACAAGGAGGTGGAAAGGGGAGCAAGGTGGATGCCCTTAAATCAAAATAAGAACACCCTGCAACCCCTGACCATTCCCCTAGATGGCTCCCTGTGCCAAAAAGCTTCTGATCAGCGAAATCTGCCCTAAATCCAGACCTGCTTTTTTTAGCTCATTTGCAATCAAAGACAGACAAGCAGAAAGAAGCTGGAAAAAGTTCAGTCCTTTTGGGTTCTCATGAATCCACGCAAAAGTACTGAGTGAAAAAGGTAGGGAGAATATTGCCCCACAGCTACAGCAACTGTCAACTCCGTAAAGCACAGGGACACTCAACGAAACCCCAATATTACATAAAGAGTCAAAATTTTGAAATGATCAGTGGTAGCCCTGACAACACTCATCCCTCAGTTCCCATGCAGCAGTTACATAACACCTTTGCTGATACATCTAGAACAGCGGTTCTCAAACCGTGGTTCCCAGACCAAAAGCATCATCATCTGGGGTATTATAAGAACTGCAGTTCCTCAGACCTCACACCAGACCTGCTGAAGAAGAAATTGGATCAGCAGATTGGGCTTTAACAAACACTTTAGGCGACTCTATTGCATGCCGAAGTTTGAGATCATTGATCTAACAATATTTATACACACGCAAAGAGAAGGCTATTTAGTATATTACACTGAGTATTTCTAATTGGGAAAGAAAAGCAAGCTGACATTTACTAAACTCTAATTATGTAGCAGACACCTGACATTTTATTTCATTTAATCTCCAAAACCTCATTAGATATATATTAGGATACTCACATACCTCAAGTTACCTTGGCATGACCCCCAATGAATTTTCTGTCAATAATGAGCCTCTCTCAAAATATTCTCCAGCTGTTTATTAGTAATTCCCAGGAGGAAGCTTATATTGCTTGCAGAAAACACCTTCACCAATGACTCATTCTGACTGAGCTAAAGGGGGTTGACCCTGTCGCTGTCTATTTTGTCTCAAGCCCAAGACAGATGATTAAAACAAAAAGGAGGATACCATGTCACGTGTATCAATCAGGCAAAAATCGTTTAAGCATTGATGAGGATGGGGAAGCATATACATTGCTATTGGGGGGTGTCAGTTGTGACAACCACTTGAGAAAGCAACTTGACAATATGTTTTAAAGTTGAAAATGCACTCACCCACTACGAGTAATTTCATCTTTTTGTAAAAACCCTAGAAATTCTAGCACACTTACACAAGGTGTGTATAATAATACTCACTGCAGAATTGTTTGTAATAGTAAATATTATAAACAATCAATGGTGAAACAGATAAATTGTTCATTCATTGGAATACCATAACAGTAAAAATGAGTGAAATAAAACAGTTCACATAAGGAGAAGCACCACATAGTACTATTTATGTAAGGCTTTAAAAACCACAAAACTACATACATATATAGTTTAGGGTTGTATATGTATGTAGGAAAATATACAAACATGCAGAGGTATGATAATCAATAAGATCAAGGCCAGGATTACCTCTGGGTAGGAAAAAGGGGAAAGGGGAGAAAGGGATGAAGGGATCGAGCCTTTGCTGAGCCTGTTTTTGTTTTGTTCTTTTTCTTGGAAATGGGGTTGGGAAGAAAATCAGAAAGATATATCTGTTAGGTGTGTGCAGTAAGTAGATGGATGAGTATCATGTTATTTTCCATTTTTCTTTTAATGCTTGTAACATTGCATAATTTTAAATTTAAATAAAAAATGAAATAATTTAGATATAACAGATTTTGAAAAATTTACAAACTACTCTGAAAATGTCAGATATGATAAATATTTTACTTTTTAACCTATTTTGTTCACCAAGGTATTCTTTATGCCTAGAACAGTATATTGTAGATGATGGTAGGCATTCCATAACAATGCATACTATAAAAATTTTAATTTTATTTTTAAACAACTGAAAAATATATGTAAAATATCACCTTTTAATCTCATCACACTACCAAACATTTCCATGTTTCTGTATTCCATTTTAGTCTTATTCAATATGCATATTATTTTATATTATAATCAAAGTGTATATCATTATCATTTTTTTCACTTAACCTTATATCATAAATATACTTCCTTGGTCTATAGTCTTTAACCTTCATAAGAAAATCCTCAGTTGAAGCATTGTAGCAGTTTGAGATTATTTATGAATTCCAAAAAGGGAGATCAAGCTTGTAAACTGGTCTGTTCCTCTGGGCTTGATCTCCTTTGATTGTATTAAATAAAGCTAAGATGTTTTTTATTAAATTATGTTAAGATTAGGGCTTTGATTCAAACACATCAGTAGGGTATAATTCAGTTTAAGTCCCTGCCCCCTTGGTGGGCTATATAAACAGACACTCACTCAAGAAGACCCACAGAAAGATACAGAAGAGGAGAGAACTTGGTCATTTTAGTCCTGCCATGTGACAGAAAGGAGAAGGCTCAAACAGCTAGAGCCCCAGGAAGAGAGATGAGCCCTATGCCAGCCTACAGCTGAGATCGGAAGAAGCTGGGTCCATGGAGCCTTAAGAGGAAGAAAGAAGGAGAGCCCAGGCAGAGGTCACCCACCATCTTCCTTCAACACATGGCAACAGACTTTTGTGAGGAAGTAACCTTGAGTTGGACTCTTTAGGGACTTGTAACTGTAAGCTTTTACCCCAAATTAATACCCTTTGTAAAAACCAACAGATTTCTGATACTTTACATCAGCACCTGTACTAATACAAGCACCATAGCATACTTAACCACTCCTCTAGAAATTTCTAATTTCTTTTTAATATTATAGAAAATATTGCAATACACATTGCTGTTTGAAAAGGTCTGTACTTATGGATTTTTTCCTCATGTTAAATTATATTTCATTGATAAATTTCCCTGAATGAGATTCCTGGGTCAAAAGGACATGAACATCTTTATTCACATACCATATTCTGAAATGGTTATACAAATTTTTACTGCCATCAGCAGAGTGCAAGTATACCAGGTCATCCCTTCCCTTACTTATTAATCTTTCCAGACCCTAAGTCTCAGCATCATTGAGGTGGGAGGGAGTAAAGAGATCAGGGAGTCTAACCTTCCAATAATAAGAATGTTACACTCACTGGGTTTCTACTATAAACCAGGTGTTATTCTAATTACTTAATGTGAATTATCTCTGCTTTTCAGAACAACCCTGCTTAGAAGGAATTATTATTCCACTTTGTAGATATTGAAGCTAAAGTTCCTGGAGATTAAGTGACTTGTCCAGGGTTACCTGTTAATGGATGATGGTATAAGGATTCAAAGTACACAATCTTCTCATTAGTTCACTGTATCTCCTCAATGAAAAATAGTTTGAAGTATGAAGCCAAAACCTTATATGTAAAATTGGAGAGGATGATTCAAAGAGATAAGTACTAGAAGTTCCTAATGACCATAAGCAGAATGAAGAAAATGAGTAGCTCATCGTTTGCTCTTAAACACACTTTATTTCATGTGCCCAAACATAAATGGCCCTGTGCAAAGCACTATTGAAAGGAGAGAAGTTTCCTGCAGCCCTCCCTTCCCACCAGCTCAATCACCATTCTCACAGAAAGGCTGTGAGTAGTAGTGGAGGAGGATCTGAATAAGGGGTCCCTGAGATTTTGCAAAGGAAAATCAATATTCAGCATCCCTGAAGCTTTGGGATGATCAAGGGGAAGAATTCAATGAATATCTGTACAGGTATTTATGTGCATGTTTATGCATGTGTGTATTATGTATTTATAAATATATACATGTATGTATATAGATTCTGTCAATCTTGCTATGCTTTACACCACCAGCCCCATATCATGCCCCTATATGCACACATGGGTAAAACTTGCCCATGATATATAAGTGACAGAGCTCTGAGATAGAAAGGTAACTCTATTTCTACCAACTATATGTGACCTGATAAAAAGAAGAGGAATTTGGAATCAGATGTCTTAAAATTCCATTCTGCTACTTACTAGCTGTGTCAGCTTAAACATTTCTTGGCTGAATGAATGCTATGGACCATAGTTAGTGGTAATAGTCTGATGATACTAATCTCATACTCTATAACAAATGTTCCACAATGGGGTGGTATGTCCATGAAGGGTTGTTGTATGGGAATTCTACACATGTCCATGATTGTTTTGTAAGTTTACAACTTCTGTAATAAAAATATATATTTAAAAAATGTCTTGGCTCAGTACCTTCATCTATGTGTCTAATAGTACCAACATAAATAGACTATTGAACAACAAAAGAGATAAGGTATATGGAAGCACTTTGCATAGTCCCTGGAAAGCACACTAAATACATTCTGCCACCACCATCACCACCCTACCACTGCTACTGTCTCTGCCACTGCCACCACCATTATTCATATGTATAATGAATATAAATATAAAAATATATATATATAGCAGTGATCTTGAGTGAGGATTCACAAACACAATATGTGTAATGTGGCTAGCACAGTGCCTAGCATGCAACTCATATAAAATGGGCATATTGGTCATGACTGATATTGGGAACTCAGGTACATGGGAAGGAAGAGCTCAGCTCCACAGTCCCTCAAATGGCCTCCCTATCTCTCATGGTCCTCAGTTCTCTGCTGTCTTATAACTCTATCTCTTCCCTCATTTTTATTTTTCTTCTCCTGCCAGTCTTTAGTTAATTTCATCTTTTACCTGCTGTCCTGTCTCTAGGTCTCAAGATGGAATAAATTTAAGTTGGAAGTGGAATAAAATCAAATAAATTAACACATATATCATTTCATTTTAAGTTTCTTGCTACCTGTGTGGGCAGAGAGAAAATCCTGTATTTTAAAAGACGCATATAATAGGTAAAATTATTTGTTGTTTTGCAATGCATATGTTTAAAAAACTCTTTTGGTTATATCATTTGGTGTATTATTTATATGAACATTTTGCCTGTTACTTGAAGTGCAGAATGAATTGATCAATATGTAAATCATATGCATATCAGACAAATATGCATATTAACGTTGTTTTGAAGAACAGTTGCATTTTAAGATGGAGAGAACTTCCACAGAAGCAAATACAGATATTATTATTCCAATCACACATTTAATCAAACAGCAATTACTATTACTGTGCTTTTTTAAAATTTACCTAACAGTTAACCACTAGACCATTCTGTTAACCTATGTTCACATCATCGTAATTCCTGGTGGAAGCAGAATGGTTTAGTGAAAATAGCAACAGACTTAAGATTCAGATATCTGGATTTGAAACCTAGTTCATCTAATTTATTCCCTATGTGAATCTGACCTTTCTGAACTTCAATGTTCCCTTTCTGTACAACAAGAATAATTATAAACTCCCTAGGATTGTTGAATGATAGATTAAATGAATAAATGAGTGAGTGATCCATATTACCTGCTAGGTACAATTTTAGGTGATTGGATATAACAATAAACAAAATAGAAGTTCCTGCTCTCCTAGAACTTACATTCTAGTAGAGAGCAAAGACAATACACAAATGTCTATATAAATGAATATATGAATGAGCAACTTGTTAGGATGAAATGAGATTGTCACTAATGACGTCCATTGGATATCTGACATCTCACAGTTGGCCTGGTTTCTTCTCCAGTTACCTAGCTGGAGAGCCTATCTGAAAAGATCACATGGAGAAAGCATGAGTAAAGGTTCTTAGAGAAATTTCATGAACACGAAGAAAGGCCAAATTGTCCAGCATCTGAGCCAACCCTCTGAACAAGTTCAGCTCCAGCTCTATCTGAAACAGCATGAGAGACCCCAAATGACACTAGCCAAAGAACTGTTCATCTGAGACCAGTCAACTCATAAAACAGTAAGAAATAATAAAAGGACTGTTGTTTTAAGCAACTAGGTTTTGGAGTCGTTTGTTATGCAACAATAAAACATGAAACAGCTTGTAACCCATTCACCTAAGACCCATGACATCTCATTACACATAGAGTAAAATCTAAAACCTAAACTCCTTCTCATTACCTCTAAAGCCCTATATAATACTGACTCTTCCCATCTATTCAACCTCATTTTTTGCCACATTCCTGTACATGCTCTGATTCAAACACATTTATCTCCTTTAGGTTTTCTAGACCCTGGCAAGTTCTTTTTGTTTGCCACACAGTCTCTGCATGTATGGTTGTCTTAGCCTTGATTGATTTTTCCCTGGCATGCTTGGTTTCTTCTTATTTTCCAAGCCTTGGTTTAAATGTCACTTCTTCAAATAACCCTTTCTTAACTACCCTTTATCCAGTTAGGAATATAACATTTTCCAAGTTATTTAATTTATAGTACTTATAACAATCTCAAATTGTTATGATAATTAATTTTTTTGGCATTGTCTCTTCATCTTAGAAAGCTTAAGCTTCAAAAAATCTAAGGCATTGTCTATCATGTTCATTGCTGTATACCCTACCCTTGCACTTAGAACGGTCTTTGGCATGTCCTTGGTAGTAAATATATAGTTGTTGGGGGGCGAATGTGGCTCAAATGATTGGGAGTCCATCTCCCATATGGAGGGACCTGGGTTCAATCCCCGGGACCTCCTGGTAAAATAACAAAGAAAAATATAGAAGGTGCGCGGGCCACCAGGCCCTGCTGAGCCACGCAGCAAGATGATGACGTAAAAGGAGAGTGACGCAAGGGAAAGCCAAGATGAGACATGCTGAAAAAACCAGGAACTAAGGTGGTGCCAATGGCAGAACAACTCTCTCCCACATCAGAGGTTCCCAGGATTGAATCCCGGTGAAGAAAGGAGGAGAAGGATGAGAAGAGAGGGCAGGAAATAGACACAGAGAATTGCCCAGTGAATGGACACAAAAACAGTGAAAACGGGGGAGGGGGGGGATAAGAATGGATAAAAAATAAAATAAATAAATCTTAATATATATATATATATATATATATATATATATATATATATATATAGTTGTTGAGTGAATAAATTAATGAATATAAAGGAATGGATGCTATTTACCAAATGTTTATCATGGCACCCAACTGTACCAGAAAATACTTTTCTTTGTGAAATGATTGCACTTCAAACCTTTTGTTCAAGTTCTGCTTTGCCTTCTGATTACAAATTGATGTATTCCCAACATATAGCACAGGGTTAAGCACACAGTAAGTCTTCAATAAATACTGGTTTATTAATCAAACCCTTATCCCAGGTACTATTTCAAGTGCATTTCAAATTATTAGCTCATTTAATCTTCATAGCAACTTTAAGAAGTAGTTATAATTATTATCACCATTTTACACATTAGAAAACTGAAGCATATAGAAGTCAAATAACTCCAGCTCACAAAGCCAATAAGCACCAGAGCCAGATTCAAACAAACAAACAAAAAAATTCTTTTTCTATAGCCCATGCTCTTAAACATTGTGCACTAAAGCATTTTAAAATGAATGTATGTTTTCTTATTGCTCTTCTTAAATTTTTTTTCTCCTTGGTAGAAGGCAAGATTTTAAAAACCATACAGGCTTTAATGTTAGATATACCCATGTGTTGGATTTGTCTAGGTTAACACCAAAATTCTCACATCCAGGGAAACACCTAAGTCCTGGGAAAACTAGACCTAAGTCTCTGGGCAAACTAGGATGGTTGGTCATCCTATATGCTTGAGGTTAGGTGAGACCCTGTTACTGATTTCTTGTCAGTGGCATGAGAGAAGAAAGTATGCTGGGCCCGGAACCTCAGTGGAGCAGCAACTCCTAGTCTATAGCTCATTGGACTCACCCAGGACAACTGGCAGGGAGATGATGATGGACAATGGCCATCCCAAGGAATGGAGAGAGTCTGCAGCTGCAGGCAGGTTAATCCCATCCATCTTCCCCATGGGATATAAGCTCCCTCTCAATTGGAGGTGGAGTGGACATCACCATCCCAGACTCCTCAAGATGGGCGGGAAGAGCTATGGACTAGAGTGGACTTACTTGTATTCTACTATAGACATATTGTGATTCAAGCAATGGAAGAAATTACAACATTGATGTGGGGCCAGTGGCCACTGGAGGCTTGGGGGTAGGCAGAGGGAAAAGCAGTTGTAATACAGGGGCTTTTTTGGAACTTGGGAATTGTCCTGAGTGACACTGTAATGACAGATATAGGTCATTTTATATCATCATATAACATGCAGAACTGTGTGGGAGAGAGTGTGGTCTACAATGTGAACTATGGTCTATGCTTAATGGCAAAGCCCCAGAATGTGTTTACCAATTGCAATTAATGTGCCACACTAATGAAGGATTTTTATGTGGGAGGTTGTGGGAGTGGGGAGGTGGGGCATATGGGAATCCCTATATATTTTGTGTAACATTTATGTAACCTAAGTATCTTTTTAAAACAATTAAAAAATTAAAGTCTCTTCCAGGACTGGTTCATAAAAATATGCCATGCAACATCTTGTTATTTCCCCTGCTGCCAGTTGGACAAAGTCTGCAGACTTAGAACATAGTGGGTCCAAGATGAGAGGAGCCTGGATTTATTAATGACTATGTGGAGCAGACCTCCTCACCAGCTTCACTTCAGCAAGTCCTATTAGACTGTAGTGTGAGCAAGAGTTAAATTTTAAATGAATACCCCCAGCTAATATCACACTTACTTGTAAAGACTAGATGATTTCCCTCTCAGGAAGGAATAAGTCTAAGATGTCGATTCTCGCCAATTCTATGTAGCAATGTTTACTAGGGATTCTAACCTGAGCAATTAGGTGAGAAAATGGAATAAAAGGCATCCAGATTGGAAATTCACAAATGGCATGCTATAGAAAATCCTAAGGAATCCATATTTTTAAAAAATACAAAAAACTAAGAGAGCTAATAAGCAAGTTCTGTAAGGTTATAGGATGCAAGGTCAATATACAGAAATCAGTTGTATTTTACACACTAACTATGAATAATCCAAAAATGAAATTAAGAAAGAAATCCAATTACAGTAGCATCAAAAAGAATTAAATAGTTAAAGAATAAGTTTAACAAAAGAAGTGCAAGACTTGTACACTGAAACTATGAAAAATCATTGAAAGAAATTAAAGAAGATCTAAATAAATGGAAAAACTACTATGTTCATGGAAAGGGAGACAATATTAAGATAACAATATTCCCCAAATATATCTACAGAGTCAATGCAATCCTTTCCAAAATCCCAGCTGCCTTTTGTCTGTATGTGTGGAAATTCGCAAGCTGATCCTAAAGTTCCTAAAATTCCTGTGGAAATGTAAGGGTTTCAGAAAGGCCAAACAATATTGACTAAGAAAAACAAAGTTGGAGGTCTCACTTTACCTGATTTTGAAACTTACTACAAAACTACATTAACCAAGACAGTGTGGTACTATCATAAGGACATATAAATTAATAGAACTGAGTCAAAAGTATATAAATAAATCCTTATATTTATAGTCAGTTGATTTTTTATGTTTTCCAAGACAATTCAATAGGGAAAGATGGTCTTTTCATTAAATGGTACTGAGACAACTGGATGTCCACATGAAAGAGAATGAAGTTGGACTTTACCTCACACCACATATGAATGTTAACTCAAAATAGATCTAAATGTAAGAGCTCAAAGTATAAAAATTTTGAAAAAAATATATGGATAAATCTTTGTGACCTTGTATTAGGTAATATTATCTTAGCTATGCACAAAAAGCAAAAGTGACAAAGAAATATTAGATAAGTTGGACCTCATCAAAATTAAAAACTTTTGCGCTTCAAAAGATACAATCAATAAAGTGAAAAGAAATGGGAGAAGATAATTACAAATCAAAAAATATGATAAGGGATTCATGTGTAGGGTATATATATATTATTTTAAAAAAAACACAACTGAACAATGAAAAATAAGTAATTTAATTAAACAATGGGCAAAGGATCTGATAGACATTTCTCCAAAGAAGTTATACAAATAGCCAATAAGATCATGAACAGATACACATCAGTAGTCATATATTCACACAAAGCTTGTGCATGAATATTTATAGCAGCATTATTCATAATAGCCAAAAAGTGGAAACAACCCAAATGTATGTCAACTGATGAATACTTAAACAAAATATGGCATATCCATACAATGGAAAATTATTCAGCCATATGACGAAATGTTCTGATATCTGCTATAATATAGATGAATCTTGAAAATGTTTATTGAGCGGAAAACTCTAGACCAAAAAGACGACATATTATATCATCCCATTCATTTGAAATGTCCAAAATAGTGAAATCCATAGAAATAGAACATAGATCAATGGTTTCCAAGACCTGGGGTTAGGAGAGAATGAGTGACTGCTAATGGGTAAGGAGCTTCTTTAGGGTTAATGAACATGTTCTGAAGTTAGTGGTGATCAATCCAAAACTTTGATAACATAATAAAAACCAATGAATTGCACACTTTAAAAGAGTGAATTTTATGGCATATAAGTTGTATCTCAATGAAGGTGTGATTTTAAAAAAATTTTTTTTACTGAGTAAAAGTCACTAAGTATGAACGGCTATTTATTACAGCATTTAAACTACCCTAATATACCAGCTGTATACTCTTAGACAAGTTATCTAATATCTTTAAGCCAGAGTTTTTTTTTAATCCATAAGATGCTATAATAACGCTACCTCATAAAAGTGCTATGAAAATTAACTAAATAAAATAACAAATATAAAGCATTGATATCTTGTAAAAACAATGAATGATGGTTCTTCTTTTATGTAACTATTATCATTGGAACTTAAATTGCTAGTATTTTTCAAATATCATTGAATCAGTAGAAGCATCCTATACTTTCTCTTTTGCTCTTGGGAGATGATAGATAAAGCAAGATAACCATGTCACCTAGGAGTGTGAAATGTTTTAAGAAAGTCTATACAGAGCAAAAACACATACAAAAAGAACAAATATATGAGTATACTAACTGCCTCATTTAACCCCTGCTAAAAATCCTTCATTTGAAAATAAAATGTGTGGAAGAGCAGAGCAGGAAAACAAGAACTCTAAACTCATATCTCTCCCTACCTCATAATGGCGCATGATGAGGGATCTGATTATTCCTATGGGCTTACTGATTTCTTCTAGAAACACTGGTTTTACACTCCTCTAAGCTGGCTTTTCACTTAATCAAAATCCTTCATTGTTGAGATTGAAGGGGCAAGATGGCATCAGTTTAGGAGGGCACCTGCTGACTCACTCTCTGAGGATGGCTGATTGGGGACAGGGTCCTGCCCAGGGGTCTTTGCTGGGGCACACGGAGCAAGAATCTTGGGGACATCGATCTAGAGGGAGTTGAAGGTGAGGTGGATTGCTCGGGAAGGATTCGTGAGTTTTTCCTCTGCCTGTGATGGTTGACACAGACAGCTGAGCCCCACCCTCAGGAAAAAGGCCGGTATGAGCAGCCACTCATGCCGGCAAAACAGTGAGAGGGAGCATTCTCCAAGAGTGGGAGGGTTCTGGTGGAGGGTCGAGAGGGGTTTCCTTCCTGTGGATTTGGCTGCCTGGAACCCGTTGCAGCTTTGGGAAACAAAATAGCTGGCTTGAAGCAGTGCCAGGCTGAGGGGAGGGGCGAATCTGCTTTAGAGGAAGCCTGATTTACCCAACAGACCGCTGATACTGAGGCTTGGCTCCAGAGGGGGTGGAGTCAGCCAATTTTATCGTTCTGCACTGACAAGCATCAGAGCTTCAGCTCCCCTGGAGAGGCCAAGAAGTGGGAAGTGCTTGATTAGTTTCCACGAGCCTATTTAGGATCCCCACAGTGAAGGCGGTGGTCTAGAAGAGGACTTCTTTGGGTCCCTTATTTCGCAAAAAAAAAAAAAAAAAAAAAAGAAGACAAAAAATTAAAAAAAAAAAAAAAAAAAATTTTTAAAAATTAGTTTAATTGCTAAAATCTGCCTCAAAACCTAAAGATAGAACCTTGCAGGGCAATTGATTGAACACAAGCAGGCTGAGAGGTTCCACAAGGGCCCAAGAAGGAACACTGTTCTTCCTTAGCTTTGTTTGACTGCTTGCTTGTGTCGTTGTTTGGATTTTCTTTCTTTATTTGTTGTCTCTTGCTTTTCTTTCTGCTTTCCTCCCCCACTTTTTTCTTTATAATTTTTTCAAATTAGGTGCTGCTAGCTTGCCTCTTCTTTGCTGTGCTTCTTCTTCCGTGATTTCCCATTCTCTGTCTATATTGATTTTGTCTCCCAATGCTATCTCTTTTCCTACCTTCATGTTTCTGCCTTCTGCTTTCTGTTGTGGTTCTTACATACCCCATTCTTTCATTAGCCCGCAAGTTAAGGGTGTCAATTTCTAGTCTATCTATTCTGTTTTCTTCTTTTTTTATTATTATTAACTTTTTCCTTTCAGCCCTTTCTTTACGCTTTCTCTCTCTCATCATCATTAAATATATTTTCCTCTATTTGGTTTCCCAGTCCATTGTAGGTACTCCACTTTATTTCCTATTACTCTTATTACTCTACATTGCCTACATGAGTTAAATATTCATTTTACAAAGCCTTATATGGCCCCTCTTCTAACTTTTATTAATATTACTATTATCCTTCTTCCTTTCTCACATGTTTTGATCCCTCTGGCCCTAATCTTGTGCCTTCAAGGGAACAGAGAAAGAAGCAAGGAAATAAAATAAGAAGAAAAAGTCTCAAAGAGAAAACTTAAAACACACGCAGAACCACTAGCTAAATAAAACTCTAGAGCAGAGAGAGAAGATAATCAACTGAATAAACCCATCAAGACAAAATGATGACTAGAGGGCAACAAAAAGTTACAAACCACACTGAGAAACAGGGAGACATGGACCAGTCCAATGAACAAACTAAAAACTAGGAAGAGATGTGAAACATCGAACAACTAATCAAGCTTTCCAAACAAATATCATGGACCAACTTAATAAAGTGAAAGAAGAGATTAAGGATATTAAGAAGACACTGGGAGAACATACTGAAGAAATTGGAAAGATACATAAAAAGATAACAGATATGATGGTGATCAATGGCACAATCCAAGAAATCAAAAAGACACTCGATTCACATAACAGCAGATTTGAACAGGCAGAAGAAACAATTAGTGATGTGGAAGACAATACATCTGAAATCAAACACATAGTAGAAGAGATAGATAAAAAGATAGAAAAAATCCAGCAGGGACTCAGGGATTTAAATGAAAACACAAAACACACAAACATACCCATTATAGAAGGAGAAGAGAAGGGAAAGGGAACAGAAGGAGTGTTGAAGGAAATAATGGCTGAAGACTTCCCAACCCTATTGAGAGAGATGGATGTACAAGTCCAGGAAGCACACCGCACCACAAACAGTATAAATCCCAATAGGCCAACTCTAAGACATATACTTCTCAAAATGGACAATGCTTAAGACAAAGAGAAAATACTCAAGGCAGCAAGAGAAAAGAGAACCATCACATACAAGGGAAGCAAAATAAGATTAAGTGCTGATTTCTCATCTGAAACTATGGGGGCAAGGCAACAGTGGTATGACATAGTCCAAGTACTAAAAGAAAAAGCTTCCAGCCATGAATTCTCTATCCAGCAAAACTGGCATTCGAAACTGATGGAGAGTTCAAAATATTCACAGATAAACAGAAATTAAGAGAGTATGCCAATAAGAAATCTGCACTTCAAGAAATACTAAAGGAAGTTCTACAAGATGAAAGGAAAAAACAGGGGAGAGAGAGTTGGAGGAGAGTGTAAGAACAACTAAAAAGACAAAAAGAGAAATAAAAACAACATATGACAAACATTAACCCAAAGAATATATGGCTGAAGTAAGAAATTTGTTGCGAGTAATAACACTGAATGTTAATGGGCTAAACTCACCATTCAAGAGACACAGATTGGCAGAATGGATAAGGAAATATGATCCATATATAAACTGTCTACAAGAAACCCACCTACGACCCAGGGATTCAAGGAGGCTGAAAGTGAATGCCTGGAAAATAATTTTATAAGCAAACAATTGCCAAAAGGGCAGGGGTAGCTATCATAATATCAGACAAAATAGACTTTAAATGCAAAACTATTGTAAGAGACAAAGATGGACACTATATATTTGTAAAAAGGGTAATCTCTCAAGAAGAGAGAACATTCATAAACATTTATGCACCTAATCAGTGTGCCTCAAAATACAGGAGCAAACTCTGGAAAAACTAAGTGGAGAAATAAATGCCTCTACACTTATAGTGGGGGACTTTAATACACCATTATCACCATTAGACAGAACATCTAGACAGATAAAGAAACAAAGACTCTGAAAAAAACATTAGAAGACCTGGACCTAATAGACATATACTGAACACTAAACACAAATACAGCAGGATTTACATTCTTCTCAAGTGCACATGGATCATACTCCAAGATAGACCACATGCTAGGCCACAGAACAACTATCAATGAATTCAGAAAGATTGAGATTATACAAAGTAATTTCTCTGACCACAATGGAATGGATTGGAAATCACTAAGGGCCAGAGAAACAGATTAGGCACAAAGATATGGAAGTTAAACAACACACTCTTAGACAAACAGTAGGTCAAGGAGGAAATATCAAAAGAAATCAGTAACTAACGTGAAACTAATGAAAATGACAACACAACATATCAAAACCTATGGGGTGCAGCCAAAGATGTAATGAGAGGGAAGTTCATAGCCATAAATACATATATTAAAAAAGAAGAAAGAGCTAAAATTGAAGACCTAATTGCACACTTGGAGGAATTGGAAAAACAACAACAAACTAAACCTAAAGGAAGTAGAAAGAAGGAAATAACAAATATTAGAGCAGAACTAAATGAAATAGAGAATAAGAAAGCACTAGAAAAAATAAACAAAACCAAAAGCTGGTTCTTCGAGACGATCAATAAAATTGACAATCTCTTAGCCAGACTAACAAAGAAAAAGAAAGAACAGATGCCAATACACAAAATAAGGAATGAGCAAGAGGATATCACTACTGACCCCCACAGAAATAAAGATTGTCATAAGAGGGTACTTTGAAAAATTATATGCCAACAAGAATGATAATTTAGAGGAAATGGACAAATTTCTAGAAACTCACAAACAGCCTACATTGATGAAAAAAGAAATTGTTGAATTCAACAGTCCAATTATAAGTAAAGAGATAGACTCAGTCATCAAAAACCTCCCTACTAAGAAGAGCACAAGAGCAAATGGCTTCACAGCTGAACACTATCAAACATTCCGGAAAGAGCTAACACCAATCCTGCTTAAGCTCTTCCAAAAATAGAAGTAGAAGGAATATTGCCTAACTCATTCTATGATGCCAACATTACCCTAATACCAAAGCCAAACAAAGATACCACAAGAAAGGAAAATTACAGACCAATTTCTCTAATGAACCTAGATGCTAAAATCCTCAACCAAATACTTGCTAATCGTATTGAACAACATATCAAAAGAATTATACACCATGACCAAGTGGGTTTCATGCCAGGTATGCAAGGAATATGCAAGGAATATAAGAAAATCAATCAATGTAATACACCACATAAACAGATTGAAAGAAAATAGATAAATGGGATCTCATCAAAATTAAAAACTTCTGCACCTCAAAACACATTATTAAGAAAATAAAAAGGCAGCGTACACAATGGGAGAAAATATTTGGCAACCATAAATCTGATAGGAACCTAATATCCTGTATATATAAAGAAATCCTACACCTCGAAAACAAAAAGACAAACAACCCATTTAAAAAATGGGCAAGTGACCTGAAAAGACACTTCTCCAAGGAAGAAATACAAATGGCTTAAAAGCACATGAAAAAATGCTCAACATCGCTAGCTATTAGGGAAATGCAAATCAAAACTACAATGAGATACCATCTTACACCCATCAGAATGGCAGCTATTAAAAAAAACAGCAGACTGTAAGTATTGGAGAGGATATAGAGGAATAGGAACCCTCATTCGCTACTGGTGGGATTGTGAAATGGTCCAGGTACTGTGGAGGACTTTGGCAGTTCCTCAGAAAACTAACAATACATCTTCCGTATAATCCAGTGATTCCACTGCTGGGTATATACCCAGAAGAGTTGATAGCAAAAACACGAACAGATATATGCACACCAATGTTCATAGCAGCATTTCTCACTATTGCCAAAAGTTGGAATCAACCCCGGTGCCCATCTGCAGATCAATGGATAAACAAAATGTGGTACATAGATACAATGGAATATTACTCAGCTGTAAGAAGGAATAAAGTGTAAGACATGGAATAACGTGGTTGAATCTTGAAGACCTTATGTTGAGTGAAGCAAGCCAGGCATTGAAGGATGAACAGTACATGACCTCACTCATTTGAATTGAGGAAAGTGAGCAGTCTTTGAGAACCATTGTCTGAAAGATAGGTTAACAAGGGAGATAAAGGGAAGAGAAAGTTGTGAGCCATCACCCATACGGACATAATCTATGGTAAAGTGATAGAGTATATAGTTGCATATTGAAGGATAGGACAGGTGGGTAGTGATATTACCGGGTTTGGTGGTGCAGGCTTGACAGGTGGGTAGATTAGGAAGGGTGGGTTAGAATACCCAGGATACTGGGGGAAAGATGGGAGAGGGACCAGGTGAACATGGGATTTGTGGGTATGATGTTGAAAGTAGAGGAGTGGGAATGCTCTTATGGCAATATGACAAGGTAGTGTCACTGGTTTAGGGTGTAGGTTGGGGGGGCATTCGGGATGGGGCACATCTGGAGTAGGCTTCTGGGGAGTGTGTGAGTGTTCATCTTGTCATAATGTGTTGTGTCGGGAAATGGTGACCCACATGGTGAGTGGGAAGGACATGGACCCCCATCTTTGGGAGGACCGATCTACCCAAAAACAGACAGATGGGTATCTCTTATGAGCAAGGGGAGCCTCCTCCTAATAGGGGAGGGCAATCAGCGTGTCAAGACCTCTTGTTGCATGTAACTATGAATCTTGTCATCCAATGAGTCAAGACAGGGGGTTGTGATGTGCCCCAGGGGGCTGGGGAGGAAGGAACAGAAAAGATCAAAAAGGGTGTATTTTGTGGTCATTGGAAATGTTTTTCATTACCTTACAGTTATGGACACAGGACATGGTAAATATCACCAAAAATTATTAAACTGTACCATCTAACTATACTGTAAACCATTGACAATATTTAGTAGCTATATTTCACTATCTGTATAACAGTTATAACAATGTTACCATCCACATACAAAAAGGTTTTAATATGGGGTGAGGAAAGGGGGAGGAGGTTGGGTATATGAGAGTCTCTAGTATTTTGTATGTGATTTTGCTGTGACCTAAAACTTCTTTGAAAATTAAATGAAAATTTTGGAGACACTGGGGAGTGAGAGGAGGCAGGTGCCACAGTACCTGGATACCCGATAATGCAGTGATAAAAGGAAAAATGTCTGAAAATTTTTTTTTCATATTTTTGTTTTTTCCCATTTTTTGAATATCCCAATCCTTTAATTTTATTTTATTTTTAGTGTTTTTTTTAAGTTTCCATGTATTTTATCTCTTATTTTTAAACTTATCATTACTATTTCATTTTCCTATTAATTGTATTTGGTTATTATATGGGCTTCATCTTCAAGGAAGGTTTGGAGCACAGAAGGGTTACAGAGGGGGCAGGAGAGGATCATTGGTGGGAGGTGTCTGGGATAGAGGTTTCATGGGAGGAAGTTCACCTGAATATACATGAAAGATAAAGAAAATTGTTAAAATGATCAAGGGGTGGGGCATGGTCACAGTGGGTGGAGAATCACTCAATAATTGAGGGAATACTGAATTCCCAACCTGGACAGCTCTGCCACATTATCCAAGGGAGCAGCAAGTCTTCAGAGTGCAGGGGCAGTGTCTGACAAAGGAGGATGGTCCACTGATGGGTTCTTGTTTTTATGACAAGCCTTATGAGTCTTTCTTCTTGTAATTGAAACTTAGCCTAAGGTTGCCACCTGAGAGCCTCCTTGTTGCTCAAATATGACCTCTCTCTAAGCCAAACTCAGCATATGAATGCATTACCTTCCCCCCAGCGTGGGACATGACTCCCGGGAATAAGTCTCCCTGGCAACAAGGGATTAATTACAAGTGCCAACTGGCAATATGACTGGAAAAAGACCTTGAATAAAATGGGAAAGGGTAAAGACAAATGAGTTCATATGGCTAAGAGACTTCAAAGAGAGTGGGGAGGTCATCCCAGAAGTATCGCTTATGCACACCTCAGTAGGATCTCATAGAACACCAAAGTGGATATCACCCCACACAGAGAGGCTCCTGAGGGCTCTGGAGACACCCAGGTCCTATATAAAGGGGGATAGCTCCAGAGATTGATGCCTTATCAGTGGGCTATTCTTTGGGATCTGTGCTCCTGAGAGTGACAGAGTTGGACACAAATAAGTCCTCCCTGCACATGGTCCAACAGTCCCTTCTATTCAAACCTCTACTTGGTGCTGGAGTTTGTAGGTGTACTTCCAGAGACTGGAGCCTTCAGCCTGCCCATGTGCCAGCTGTGCCTGGAATCTTGGTGGAGCTGCAACTCCTACTCTATAGCTCAATGGACTCACCCAAGTCACCTGGCAAGGAGATGATGATGGACAACGACTATCCCAGGGATAGAGAGAGTCTGCAGCTGCAGGCAAGATAATCCCATCCATCTTATCCATGGGATATAAGCATCCCCCTCACTTGGAGGTGGAGTGGACATCACCATCTCAGACTCCTCAGGATTGGGGGAAGAGCTATAGACTAGAGTGGACTTACTTGTATTCTGTTGTAGACATATTGTGACTCAAGCAATGGAAGAAATTACAACATTGAGGTGGAGCCAGTGGCCACTGGATGCTTTTGTGGAAGGGAGAGGGAAAAGCAGTTGTAATACAGGGGCTTTTTTTGGGACTGAGGAATTATGCTGAGTGACATTACAACGACAGATATAGGCCATTTTACATCAGCGTATAACATGCAGAACTGTGTGGGAGAGAGTGTGGTCTACAATGTGAACTATGGTCCAAGCTTAGTGGCAAAGCCCCAGGATGTGTATATTCAATGCAGGTGATGTGTCACACTAATGAAAGATGTTTATGTGGGATGTTATGGGAGGTTTGGGAGGTGGGGAACATGGGAATCCCTGTAATTTTTGTGTAACATTTATGTAATCTAAGCATCTTTTAAAATATAATAAATAAATAAACAAACAAACAAACAAACAAAAATCCTTGGTTGTTGACTATCTTTTGATATATCAGGGAAAAGAGATTAATGAGGAGGAAGAAGAGACTTAATTTTTTTTTTAAAGTGTCTGAGAAGAAAGGTTTAAATTTGAAACAGTTTTGAAGCAGTTTATTATTTTCCCTTTCTTTAAAGAAAATTTCCCTCTTGAGGGGAAGCTTTGTCTTTCAGTCTTTGAAGAAGGCACCGATCTCTTAAATATTAAGAAGGCACCTACTGGCTCTGGCCAGTTGGTTTCAGCTTCTTACCAAGCAGTCTCTGGTTCAACCAAAGTTTCTATTGCTTTTCTACAATGCTATCTAGTGTTTCCCAATACCAATAGGATTGTTGTGGGAATATATATTTATATCATTAAATAACATCACATTTCAAGTAAAAAGTTATTTCATTCTTTTAATTTAAAAAATTCAACACAGAAAAATACAAAGGATGAAGAACACACCCCAGTGTGCTCACCACCTAGAATTACCAAACATTAACATTCATTATTTCCCTACTAAATTATTATATTTTTATCAGTTTTCAGGATAGTTTTAACTATCCTCTGAGCTTCCCATTTCTCTCATCTTCCATGTTTGTTGTCTAAATTTTAGTTCCATTTTTTGCTTAGACCTAAAATAATATACTTTATTTTTAGAGAAGTTTTAGATTTACAGAAGAATTACACCAAAAGTATAGGGAATTTGCATATAGCCCCCCACACACCCACACTAGTACACATAGATTCTCTATTATTAACATCTTATATTAGTGTGGTACATTTATTGCAATTGATGAACCCATATTGAATCATTGCACCTAACCAAAGTCTATAGTTTACATTATGGTTTACACTTTGTGCTGCACAGTTTTATAAGATTTGACAAATGTATAATGTCATATATCTGGGGCGGGGGGCACCAAGATGGAGGAGTAGGAAATGACAGGCTGCACTCCTCCTCCAGAAACTGCAGGAAGTCAGGCAGGCTTGATGGCATAGCGGTGGCCATGGGAACAATCAGAGATACCACATTACTTTTTATATACAACATTTTAATAAAATTGGCTTCCACTATTAAGTCCTATTTTCTTCCTACCATTTCCAAAAGCAACCTCTATCATGAATATGATATGTAACTAATTGATGCAATCTGAACTTTTAACATATGGGTATCCATCCATACATACTAATCTTTTGCAGTTGTAAAATGTTTGCAAAAATAGCATTATACTGCATGTATTTTTTTTACAAATTACTTTTAAATTCAATTTTATGAAGCTTTGTATATTTTCATATGTATAGACCTGGCTCTTTCATTTTAGTTACATTATAGCATCTATCATACACATATAACATTTATTTATATATTCCCCCATTGAAACCAATGAATTTTCAGCTATTAATTCTTATAGACAATTCCACAGGGAACATCCTTGCATAAGTCTTCCTATACAGATATGTGAGAACTTTCCTCAGGATATGTACTTAGATAGAAATTTCTGAGTCATCAATCCCTTGAATTTTAATTTATATATGTATCTACATATTTTATATAAAATCTCAAATTATTTAGTATCTTCATCACTACTAAAGAAATTAAAGATCACAGCCTTTTTAACTATCCTCTGATCTTCCCATTTCTCTCATCTTCCATGTTTGTTGTCTAAATTTTAGTTCCATTTTTTGCTTAGACATAAAAATTTATGTATTACAGTCTGTATTTAATTAGATTTACAAATATATTTTACTGGTTTCTTTGTTAAATATGTGTTCCGCTTTTACTCATCACATCCTCTCAGCAAGGGTTTATGGGTGGTAAACATTAAATGTCTGAGCATGTAAGTTTTTTTTTTACTCCCTATCTTGAGTGCTAACTAAGCTAGATATAGCTTCTTAAAATGACAATTATTTTCTCTCAACAATTTGAAGATATTAGACCATTGACTTTTGTACATATATTATAGTTGAGGAGAAATATTTTATCTGTCTAATTAGGGTTCATTAGTGGGCAGTTATCCTTCTCTCCCTGGTGATTTTATTCTTCTCCTGGTGATTTTATTCTTGATGTTCTGTAGTTTCACTTTACCATATCTGTCCTGGTTTGAGTCTTTTGTGGACCCAAGAAAATTATGTTCTTGACCTAACCCATTCCTGTACATATGGGCTTATTGTATATAGGACCTTTTGATTAGATGTTTTTTGTTTTTTTTTAATTCTCCCCCCTCCCCTTCGTTGTTTTGCACTCACTGTCTGCTCGCTGTGTGTTCTTCTGTGTCTGTTTGTCTTCTCTTTAGGTGGCACCGAGAATCTATCCTGGGACCTTCTGGAGTGGGAGAGAGGCACTCAATCCCTTGTGTCACCTCAGCTCCTTGTCTGGTGTGTCTCTTATTGTCTGTTCTCTGTGTCTCTTTTTGCAGCAGCATCTTGCTGTGCCAGCTCTCCGCGTAGGTCAGCACTCCTGCATGGGCCAGCATTCTGCACCAGCCAGCACTTTGCATGGGCCAGCTCTCAGCCTGGGCCAGCTTGCCTCATGGGCCAGCTTGCCTTTCACCAGGAGGCCCTGGGAATCGAATCCTGGACCTTCTATATGGTAGACAGGAGCCCAATCGCTTGAGCCACATCCATTTCCCTGATTAGATCACTTTTGATTACACCACTTCAGTTAAGGGTCTTTGACTAGATTGTGGAATGCTTTGATTGGATTTAATTCAGTTGGGGGCCTTTGATTGTAATACTTCAGTGAGCATGACCCAGGGTAGGTCTCTTGCTGGAGTCCTATATAAATGGGATAAACATGCAGAGAGACACAGAGAAAGACAGCCATTATTTTTACCCTGCCATAAGAGAGAGCACTCCAGGATCACCCATAGAAAGACAGAGAAACCCCGAGAGGCTGAGAGAAGGACCAGAAGCTGAAATCAGCAGAGCAGCCAAGGAGAGAGGAGCCATTGTGCTTGATCACCCAGAGCTGAGGGAAAGTGAGCATGGAGAAGAAAGCTGAGAGAGACCACTGACTGTGTTGCAAGAGTCCAGGATCATCCCAGCTGCAATCTGGCGAGATGGCATCTCTGATGATACCTTGATTTGGACATTTTCACAGCTTTGGAAGTGTAAGATTTCCCTCTAATAAATCTCTGTTGTAAAAGCCAACCGATTTCTGGTAATTTGCTCCCAGCAGCTTTAGCAAACTAAAACAATATATATGTGTGGAATTATTTTTTAGTTTTTACTTCTCAGTGAACTGTTTTACTCTAAGGAATTATATTTATTTTTTTTAAATCAACATACACAAAAACGTACATGATAACACTGTATAACTGGATGAATATTTCAAAACAGAACACACACATGAAACCAGCTTCCAGAGCAATAAACAGAATATTATTAGCACCCCAGAATCCCTCTTCATGCTGCCATCTACTCACTTCCCCTCAAGACTAACCATTAAACTGACTTTGAAGAGCATGAATTAATTTTAGCTTTTTTTATTTTATAAAAATAGAGGGAGCAGATGTAGCTCAAGTGCTTGAACTCCTGCTTCCCATGTCCCGGGTTTGATTCCTGGTACCTCCTAAAAATAAAAACAAAACAAACAAACACATGAAAAAAAACAAGTCTTATTGGCGAATGGATGTAGCTCAGTGGTAGAGCACCTGCTTTCCATGTATGAGGTCCTGGGTTCAATCTGTGGTACCTCCTAAAAAAAAAAAAAAAATCATACAGTGTAAAATCTTTTGTGTTTGTTTTCTTTCATACAACATTATGTTTGAAAGTTCCATGCATATTGTTGTGTGTCTCTGTAGATTCTTCATTTTCTTTGCTGTAGAGTATTCCACTATATATATATTTATAATTTATTTATTTTATTGTTGATGAATATTGGGATAGTTTCTACTTTGGGGTTATTATAAATTGTGCTGTTATGTATATTCTAGTACAAATCTTTTTGAGAACTTAGAAATGCATTTCTGATGGGCTATTCCCAAGAGTAGAATTGCTGACATATTTATATATACACATTCACATACATATATATGTATTCATGTATGTATATTTTCCATTTTAGTAAATACTGCCAAACCTTTTTGCTAAGTAGTTGTACCAATTACACCTTCACCAATGCAGTATGAGAGTCTCATCCTCAACAACATTTGGTAGTTATATTTCATTGTAGTTTTAATTTACATTTCTCTAGGTGACAGTTTGAAGCTATTTGTGGATCTGAGAAAAGATCATGTTCTTGAGGCTAATCCATTCCTGTGGGTGTGGGACTCTGTGATTGGCTTAGATTCTGTTGGGGAAATTTTGATTGGATTATTTCAGTGAGGTGTGATCCAGAGTAGGTCTTGGTCCTCTTGCTGGCATTCTCTATAAGCAGGAGAAAGAAAAGGCCACAGACACAAAGACATACAGGAAAAAAGCTGCAGAGACAGAGAAACTCCAAGAGGCTGAGAGAAAGGTCCAGGAGGCTGGAGACTGGAATCAGTGAAACACAGAGGCATGGAAAGAGGCTTCCAGAGAGGCTGAGAGAGAGGACTGGAGGAGAGGGGAGAGACGAGCCATATACCTGATTGACCACAGCTGAACTCAGGAGCAAGCTTAACTGGATACCTTGATTTGTGCAGAGCCACCATATATGTCCTGCCATGTGTCTGATAGCCTCCAGCTGAGCTCAGAGAGAAAGCATCTTTAGATGATGCTGCCATGTGCCTGATCACCCTCAGCCAACCTTCCATGAGACAGTGTTTCTCTTGGTACCTTGATTTGGACATTTTCATGGCCTTAGAACTATAAAAGCTTTTAACCTAATAAATTCCCATTATAAAAGCCAACCCATTTCTGGTATATCGCTCCCAGAAGCTACTAGCAAACTGAAACTCCCTATTCACAAATGAAATTGAACAACTTTTTATATGCATATTGCCATTTGTATAGTCTCTTTTGTGAAGTGTCCATTCAAATCTTTTGCCCACTTTTCTATTGGGTTTTCTGTAATTTTATTGATTTTTAGGATTTTTAAAAATATATTGTGGGCATAATTCTTTTGTCACACATATGTATTACAATGTCTTCTTCCACTCTGCAAGTTGCTTTTTGATAGTGTCTTTTAATAACAGAAGTTCTTATAGTGTACTCCAGTTTCCAATATTTTCTTTGGGGGTGGTTGTTTTTTCTTTAATAAAATTTTGCTAGGTGTCAGATATGCTCTTTTATGCTTTCACCTAAATAATTTATTGCTTTGCTTTTAACATTTAGGTTTGCAACCCATCTGAAATTGATTCTGTGTATCATGTAAGGCAGAGGTGAAGAAATATTTTTTCCCATATAGATATATGATTTACTAGAACTATTTATTGAAAATATCATCCTTTCCCTACTGCATTGCAGTATTGCTTTTGTCATAAATAATGTAATCATGTCATAGATCAATGTTATATCTTTTTTAATTCTAGATAATTATAGTTATTATCTCTTTTAAAATTGTTTCTTCACTATGTTTTTCTATTAGTTACTTCAAACTTCTGATAGCCATATATTGGAGCACTCAATTTACCTTTTATATCTATTGGCTCCCTTTGTACAATTTTGATATCTCTCCAGGCTAAATTTTAGGTAAAATCTTTATTACCACATACTACTTCATTAATTCCTTCTTTGACTATTCCCAGTCTTTATTTTAACCTGTTTGATTTCAATGACTATATATCTGGATTTGTGTATGGATGTAAGTATGTGTATAGCTATGGGTATAAATATAAAATTTTTAGAATCAAATATTTGATAAATATGAATTTTTCATATTCATCAAATTGTTTTTATATCTAAAGGATGTTATTCCTTTCTTTTTCTCTTTGAGGATGTTGTAGGTGGTTGTTTTGAAAACATTATTTCAATACTTTAATTTTCTCAGAAGAAACTGCTAACATATTGTTAATTTTTTTTTTCTAAGCATTAGTTTTCTCATGTGCTTTGGAATTTCAGTTTACAAGCTTATCTTGAGTAAGAATTTTTATTGTTGCTGTTTTACTCTCTCCTCACCTCTCCAAGTCTAGTGATTTTGTGGCTTACTCTTCCCATCACTCTACCCCTACCCTAGATTCTGAGTTCAGAACCAGGTCTGATATTGATGCTTCAGCAATGATGCTGAGGATAAACAGGTCTAGTTACTATTCTTGCAACTATCGTGGCCCAGATTCTGGTTGGGAAGATATCTCAGCTTCCTCCTATCACTCCAGAAATGTAGGTGCACGCAAGCCACCATCCTAGATATGGTCCAAGCTCTTTTTTTTTTTTTTTTTTTTTTTGGCCCTACATGTCATCTAGGGTGTGTGGCTCTGGTCCTTTGCCACATATGTTTTTTGTTCAGTTCCTATTAACTCATTTGAGTCAAATTCCTGTCCATCTAGATTCTAGGAGGTTTGTGGTTTCTCCCTCACTGATAGTTGTATGTTTCTATTCCATTTCTGGTCCCCAGAGATGCTTATTAGTCTTTTGGGCAAGAATATGTCCTTAATTAAATAAATATTCTACATTTTATGCTTATGTGCTTGGAGCAGGAAGATATAAACTCACAAAACCTCTTGATGGGGAGTTGGTAATCACTTCTCCTTCTAAATATTTTTGGTAACCTTTCTGACTTTATTATGAAAAAAGTCTCAGTTTATACTAGAAAGTCTTTCATATCTCCCTAATATATATATATTAGGGAGATATGAATATATATAAATATATATATTTAAATGGCCTCAGAATCATTAATAGACAAGTTTCTGGCCAGAATTAATAACATTGTCTATTTTTTTAAGAAATTATTTTTATAGTTACATTCTATGTGTTAAGTGGTAAATGTTTTTATCATAATAATGATATAGAAATTTGTATTTAAGTAAACTTTATTTCAGTAAAAATGACCCACAGTAAGTAAAATTTGAATTAACAGATTTTAATATCTCTTTCTGGATTTAGAACCAAAATCCCTGGTTTATATTACCTTTTGGAGGGCAGCTAACCTGCAGTTATAAGTACTTCTTTATATACCTCATCCCTTGCTCCAGTTCTTCTCCTAGAAATCAGGGTTGATAAACTGCAGCTGATCTCATAGGGACAATGTGGTGCCAATTTCATGGAGTGAAAACATTTTCAAAGAGATCATTGGAGGGAAGGCACTCTTAACCCCCAAAATTATACAAAATGATATAATATACAAAGAATATCAATCAACCTTGATGTATGTATTGTGAGAATTTTGATTTTTACCCATAATAAAAAAAAAAAAAAAAAAAATCAACCTTGATGGGAGTGTGAATTTCACTCATGATTTAGTCCACAGAGGGCAAATAGGTATGAACTCATGGGTTAACACCAACCTATTGATTTTCTGTAGTGCTGTGTTCAGAAGGACTCCAGGGAGAAAACTGGAATATTAGGAAAGAGTACCATGGTCATAGATATGGGAAGTGTTGGAATTTGTGCTGTCCTTGATTTAGGAAGCAAATAATAGTCCTGACCTTGGGAAAATAAGCTTAGGCGTCTGTAAAAGATATCTTGCCTAGGTATAAAGCAGCACATATTTAGGAGAATGAATTTTTAGATTTAATTCATTTAAATGGAATATAGCATAATTTATGATAGCACAGTTGTGTTTATAGGGAAAAAGCAACTCCTATCCCATAGTGAAATAAAACTAAAATATTTGGAGTTGATTGGGAAATAGGGATGGAGTACAAAAGGGTTTAGCAGATTTTGGGGAGCATTTTAATAGTGCAGTTTAATTTTTAAAATCACCCATCCTAGAGAAAATGTCTTTCCAGAAAAATAAGTAAGTAAATAAATAAATAAATAAGTTGCCATAGTAACTCAGTGCTAGAACCTTCAGATAGATCAAATTTAGCAGAGCTACACTTGTTAAATTGTATAAACTATTCGCTTGACAAAAGGAAAAAATGCAAAATAAGATTCATTTTGCCCCCCCAGTATATACCAGGTGCTTTACACAATTTCTCCGTTAATAATCATAAGGATCCAGCAAAAAAAGTATTATTATCTTCAGTTTTACAGATGAAGAAATTGACATCCGAAGTGGTCATTTACTTGCCGTATATCACAGATTAATTGGAGGTATAGGGTTCTGCATATAGGTCTCCTGCGAGTCTGTGCTTTTATTGGACTCTAAATAACACTACTTGCTTCCTCACTGGACCACACTGGCCTTCTAGAGGCAAAAGCATGAATGCATGGTTGCTATTTTGAAAGGCAAGTTTGGTGCAAATTAATATTAGAATCTTTGACAGTATAATACTAAAGATATAATACAAAGTGAAAAAAGGATGGTTTCTTTACCAACAACATTACTCTTTAGAGCATTGGTGGGCTGCCCTCATTCTTCCCAGGTGACAGGAAGGCAGCAGCTGGGAGAAGCAGCTCTACAATACATATTTGTCCTGCCTGACCATTACCCTAATGTCTACAAAATTTCCCTTAAATCAGATATTTTAAAAAAATATTTCCTAAAAGAGACAGACACATATCATCAATTCCAATTTATACATCTTCTCATTTATTAAAGAAACATGTATTTAATGCCCACACATCAAGAAGTATGCTAGGTCTTAGATACTACAGAAAAATCATCCAGGGAGCGGATGTGGCTCAAGCAGTTGAGCACCTGCTTCCCACATGGGAGGTCCTAGTTCGGTCCTAGGTGCCTCCTAAAAACAAACAACAAGCAAACAAATGAAAAAAACAAGTCAAGGGAGCCGATGTGGCTCAGTGGTTGAGCTCTGGCTTCCCACATACGAAGTCCGGTGTTCAACCCCCAGCTCCAATACCTCAAAAAAAAAAAAAAAAAAGAAAAGAAAAAGAAAAATAGTCCAGTAGGATAAAGTTTTCTTCCACCACATGACATCTAACAATCCTTAAGTTTTCCAAGGACAAAAATATCTGCTGAAAACCTCTAGT
The DNA here is from genome assembly GCA_026826555.1 of Tolypeutes matacus. Lineage (NCBI taxonomy): Eukaryota > Metazoa > Chordata > Mammalia > Cingulata > Chlamyphoridae > Tolypeutes > Tolypeutes matacus. The sequence goes on from JAKSZT010031676.1 coordinate 14,875,449, forward strand.
CTCCTTTCTTTGCACAGCAAACCATTCACCAAGTAGCCAAAATCTTTGTTCAGAAATGGAATCACTTGTACCCATTACACAAATTGAATGTGAACCATTTTGAAATCTGGTCACCTGTGGATTTTTAGCAGACTTGGAGTCAAGCAAGCCTACTGAATATTAATAGAAAATGTGATCTGAGTGAGAGTTAAATGACTCTCTCATTTTAAGATGCCTTAAAGAATCAGTGAGAGAACAACTGAAATGTAGTGTGTAGGCTCTGGAGACCTGAGATTGGCCCTAAACACCACAGGGAATGGGGAAATCCCATTGATCTACTTTGCTACATTCTCATAAGTATTGGGGATTAGAGCAGTCACTACTTGTGTGTCGATAAGATGAAGTGAATTGGGTTCCAGTTTAGTTCCCACGAGGCATTATAACAGAAATGTCTTCAACAATCACCTACATGGTATGGAATAAACTTCATCTTTAATCTTACTTTTACCCTTAAATCAGTGCCTCCCTCCTAATTTGTTGTCATTCTTTAATAACCTGTGTGCTAGATAGGTAATTTGTAGCTCTGTGACCAAGGATAAGTTTCTATTCCTTTTTAAAAACATCTCTCTGTGCTTTAGTTTTCTCATCTGCAAGATGAGAATGATATTAGCACTTATTTTCTAGAGTTCTTGGATGATTAAATAAGTTAATACATATAAAGCCCTCAGAACTGGATTTCAGTTGTTGATGCTATCACCAACACCAGCCATACAATTCTTGGTTGCAGCTAGTCTCACAGTACCCTCAGCATGATTTATACCTTTCTGCCTCCATGTCTAAATTTTGTCTTATAATGCCTTCTCTATTCCTTATTGTTGGGCCAAGTCCAAATCACGAATTAAAGCTTGGGATAAATCCCACCCACCCATGAATTCTGGACTCTTCTCTGCAGCCCACAGTGATCCCTTAAGTGTGAAATATCACTCACTTTGACAATCATCACATATTGCTTTCTATTGTTATATTTTCATGCAAAAGATTTCTCTCATTGAGAAGACCAAGCTCTGTGAGGGCAGCAGCTAAATTTTCTATTTTATTTTTAAATCTCTCCAAGCATCTTCCTAGCACAATTCATAGCTGGAAAGTATTCAGGAAATAACAGTTGGTTGACTGATGGAAATTGAGGCCAGGAAGATTTGGAGTCCCATGGCTGCTTCAGTTTCTGGTCATAAAAGGCTAAGCCTTTAACCTAGCTAGAGAGGCTTATTCATGAGGCCAGGGCTTTACCCAGCCTATTATATCCTGGTCCACATTCACTGCTGCTGGTATGAGCATAGAATTTGGCCATGGACTTTGAGCCTCATATTTGGATTTGACATTATTTATTATTCAAGGCTGTCACCTAATCCTACTCAGGAACATGACTCCTATTTTGCATCATGGACAAGGTTTGGGTATCCATCTTATATATACTTTCTTGATATTAGACCATATCCCATTCCCATTCCTCCTCTGCCTTTGTTGTTTCCTCCCTCCCTCCCTTCATCCTCACCTCCCCTTTTTATTTTCCTTTGTTCTATTTTCCTTCCTTCCCTCCTTCTCCTCCCTTCTTCTCCTCCCTCCCTCCCTCCCTTCCTCCCTTTCTCCCTTCCTTCCTTCCACAGTATTAATTGAGTGCATACTATGTACCAGATGCTTTGTCAGTTACACAAGATATAGCAATGAACTTGGCAGCCATGGGCGCTGCTTTCACAAGCTTACAATGCATCCAAGACTAAAAATTTGCAGCAACTATGACACTTTGAACAATCTAAAAGAGTGACTAAAAAGAAATTTTTCTTTGGAGAAACTCACACTTCCTGCCTATTTTTAGCATACTAAATTGGAATCAGCAAAGTGCTCTCGCTCTTGAAAACTTTGATCAGTTTCCAGAGATCACAGGAATTTGTCCATTCTGCATTCAATGAAAAATTTCAGAGTGATAGCTAAGGATAATGGATGCAGCCTCTTACTATGTTTATTGACAGTCATGTTATTTTGATGTGAATAATGGTTTAATGTGAACAATAGTTTAAAAAATGAAATGCCTTATTCCTTCCTTTAAATAGCAGGCACCTTGGAGAAAGTATCGCTGGATTGTTAGTGAAATATCTGAGGAGGAGGACATATATTTTCTCTGTCTCCCAATGATCCTGGCATTTAAAACATATCCATATTTCCAGAAGCAAGCAATTCCCTTGTTTGGGTCATAAAAACATGAAACATCTTCTCACATAATTGAAACATGCAGCTTTTCCAAGGCAGTCACTCCTTGCTAGCTAAGAAAGGCACAAATCCATATTGAGGAAGAATTATGCATGAGTTAGGGCCGGGAGTTACACTTGGGTAAAATCCTCAATTACAGTAACTTTATTAATGCATTCTCAATGTCTTCTGCTGAGTGACTGTTCTGAATAAATTTTGCTCTCATGCACGCACTCAAAGCCATGACAAAATTCTGAATGAATAAGCAGTCAGCACTCAGGAGAAATTCTTCAGACCATGGTTATTGAGAACTTTCTGTATTTGTCACAATGAGGGGAAGGGGAAATACACAAATTTCATAGAACCATAGAATCTCAGGGTTAGACAGAGGTAAGTGGTGATCTGGCCATCCCTTTCCTAGATCCTTCCCCTTTTTAATGTGTAAATCCTCCCCCAAAAAAGTGTCACACAGAATTGCATGAACAATTCCAATAGCAAGGCCCTCACTACCATCTCCCAAGATGTTCTTTTTTGTTAATCATTATAAAATTCTTTATTTATGCTTAGCCAAAAGCCGTCTCTTTCATTTGCCTCTCTGAGGCCACACAAAGTCATTCTAATCCTTTTTCCAAATAATACAACTATCAATATTTAAAGGGCTGTCACATATTTCATCCTGTGAAATATGTACGATAATGTCAAGGAGAACAAGGGCTGAAAAAAAGGTCATGGCCATTCCACATCAAGATAGCTATTAGGAAACCTTGACAGTTTGGTTTCAATGGCATGGAAGGAACAGAAATATGAGGAGACCAAGTAGAGTAACACTTCAATCACCATCTTTGTTGGCTTCCTTCCTATTGATGGACCCCAAACTTCCCTCTCTCTTAACAGATGGCCCTTCCATGTAGTGGGTTGTTCAAGTCAGAAACTACCTCGCTCATGACTTCCATATAAAATTCACCACCTGTGTCCTAAATATACCTTGAATAGATCACTTATTTTTAATATTTTCTGCTAATATCCTAATCCAAACTATTATCCTCCTTCATCTAGCATTATTCTGATTACCTCATGACTAGTAACCCTACTTCCAGGCTTACCCACCTCTACTCCAAACTGCAAATCAGATCCCATCACACCCCTGCTTCAAAGGCTTCTAAAGCTCCCTGCTGCCCTTAGAATGAAGCCCAGCATCCCTAACACGACCTTCAAGGCTCTTCCTGTTCTAGCCTCTTTCATCTCAGCCTTCTCTGCCCCTTTTTCACATTGGCCTTCCTGTAGTTCTTCCTAGATAGGGATAGAGTAGGGAAACTAAATCTGAGGAGAATGAAAAGAAACAACCAGAGAGGAAGTAAGGGGCGGGGAAGTGTGTGCTGTTACAAGCTAAGGAAAGAGAGAATTTCTATCAGGGAGGAGTATCAACAAATTCAAACGCTACAAGAACATCAGTTAAGAGTCAGTTTGCGGGAAGTAGATGTGGCTCAGGCGACTGAGCTCCGGCCTAACCACATGGGAGGTCTGGGTTCGGTTCCCAGTGCCTCCTAAAGAAGATGGGCTGGCACAGTGCCCTGATGCAACAATGCAGCAAGGAAACACAATGAGAGATGCAACAGAGCAGGGGGTGGATTAGGTGCCTCCCTCCCACATGGGAGGTCCTAAGTTCAGTTCCTGGTGCTTTCTAAAAAGAGGACACCAGCACACAACAAACAGACATAGCACATGCAAACAACAAGAGGATGGGGAGAAATAAATAAATTAAATCTTAAAAAAAAAAAAAAAAAAGCTATAGTTTGGCATCTATCAAGCCACTGGTAACTAACAGAAAAAAGTTTCTAGGCAAAAATGTTAGAGGCAGAGACAAGTTGCAATGAGGTAAGGTGAAAATAGGGGGCAAGGCATAGAGCTAGAAAGGTAGGGAGTGACTAGAGGAAGAAGCAAAGTCAAAATAGAAAATCCATTTCTTTTATAAAGAGGACAATGCTATTAGAAAAGGAGAGGCTAAAAAAACATGAAAGTTAATTAAGAGCTAACTGATTTTTAAAAAAGATTCCTGAGGAGGGAAGAAGATGAAAATAAGGCAACACAAGACTATGCAAAATAGCTCGCACAGTTTTTGTTATATAGTGAATCCTCAATGAGCAATATTGAATATAAGGAGAAGTAGCATTGATTCTTTATTATATATAAAATAGAAAACTAATATGTTTTAAAGTTAGAAGCTGAGTCTGTCCAGAAGGGAAGGTATTCTTTTACATGTTTATGTATGTTATATACTATGGATTTACAGTAGTTACCTGTGAAATGTAAACAAAAGTTTTTAATATTTTATAAGTGCACTTTTGACACTAAATCAGTGTATGTATTTGAGATACTCTTCAGACTTCACCCAGCCTCCATTATAAAAGTCACACCTACTTTGTTGTGCCACCACATCTACCATAGAATGATCCTTATTAGCATCTTGACATGAATAAAGAACACTCCGAGTTAGACATGGTTATTTCACATTTTATTTTATCTTTAAGGTAGAACCAAAACATTTGATCCACTATTAGAACCTGTAATTAAATGATATCTCATTATTTCAAGCTTAATGTTTGTACCAGAATATTATGATGCTATTTATCCAATTATTTGGAGCCACTAACTTAAAGAATTTAAATATATATATGTATGTTGTAGTTTCTTAGAGTTACATATCCCAGAAAAACATATTCTTAGTCTTAATCCATTTATGATGTGTGAACCCATGATAAATAGGATCTTCTGATGAGGTTCCTTCAGTTAAGGTGTGGCCCAACTGAATCAGGATGGGTCTTAAACCTATTACTAGGGGCCTTATAGAGAAGGCCACAGAGAGAGAAGCCAAGGGCAATAGCAAGAAGCTGGAAGTCAATGGAACCCAAGCCCAGCAGAGAAAGGGGAAGATGCTGCCATGTGACGGAAAGCCCATGGAGCCCCAAAGCTGGGTGGCCATCCAGAAGATACTTACCCAGGGAGGAAACAAGCCTTCTAGCTCTGAAACAGTAAGCCAATAAATTCCCGTTGTTAAACCAACCCATTTTATGGTAGTTGTTTTAGCATCTGGGAAATGAAAATATATGTGTATCTCTACCCAAGTTTAGAAATAACAGTAAGGCTCTGGTTGCCCAGAAAAGAAAATGTGTTGCTACTATTAGAAAACAAAAAAGTGCAAGCCAACTTCTGATTGGAGGATGTTTGGCCTGAAAAAGATTGGAGATCTGGAAAGGAGATTGATTGTAATTTCCTCTAGAACTACTGTGAAATTTTGATTTTGTCAATGATTTGATTAAGGTAATAATATATTATAAACCTTATTAGAACTCTCATCTTATTAAAAGAGTTGAATTAAGAAAATACTAAATTGTTTCCAATTATCTTATCTCTACTAAACTGTAGTCTCCATGAGAACAATGACTTTTTTCCTTTCTGAATCCTAAACATCTACACACGACAAGGTATTTTGTGAATGAATGAGACAAAGTCCTTAAATAAAAAGTGGCTTGTTGTCCTTTTAATAATGATACATTTTATATATTTTGAAACTAACATTGTGTAATATAGTAGAAAGAGAAGGAGAGGCAGGTATCCAAGGCTGAATCACAGCTCAGTCACTTACTATTTAGCTATATGACCTTGGAAAAGACACTTAGTCCTTTTGTAGATTAGTTTACAGATCTGTAAAATTAGTAAATACCACATACTTCATAGGATTATTGAATGGATTAAAGTATCAAACATAAAGAACCTGGCACAGTTCTTGTAACATAGTAAGCATTAACTAAATGTTTATTCCTGTCTACTTCTGTCCCTTAAAAAATATATAAAATGTAATTCCTGCTTTCAATGAAAAGCAATCCCGTAGGAAGATATAAATACATAAAAGTGTAACTGATACAAAATAACATCAAAATATGTTATAACTAATATAATTAAGTGTAAGTACTTCTAGAAGATCAAAGTAAACTAATGCTTTATGACAACTAATTCATGGAAATAACAAGTTGGAAACCCAATACATTTTGAAGAAGTAACACAATGCAACTACTTCCCTTCTTTTACTTCTTTCTTTTCAATTTACAAGGTTCTTCTATGCAGTGTGACATGTACCAAAATACTTTGGATATCATCATCCTCCTCAGCACCATAGAACTGACCTTCCATTGTTGATGATAATAGTCATGAACCCGCATAGTCAATATGTAGAGACCGGGAAAAAAAAAAAAAATCAACTGGCTCACTTTCTTCTTGAGAAAAGCACTAATCCCTATTCATAATCCAAGGCTTAGGTGAAAACTCACCTCCAGGATGCAGCCATCCTGTCTTCTCAGACAGAGCCTCGGCATGCTCCCCAGCACTGTGTGCCTCACACCACTGTTAGAACAGCCATACACTGTAATCAGCAGACTGGGAGTGCTTCAGTGGCAGAGACTGATTGTATTAATCTTGGCATCCCCAGGGCCTAACACAATGCTTTACACACAGCCAGAAATCAATAAACATTTGTCAAGTGAGCAAATGAATGAATTTCAGCCTTCTTTGAAATCCTGTTATATTTACTGTCTTGGCTCATAATTTAGCACTAAACAATGTCTCCTTGCTCTTTTAATTGTTTCACATGTATTAATAATAGCCCTACAACAGTATTGTAAGCTCCCTCAAGTGAGGCCCATGATCTATATTTCTTTGTTTTTGTCATCAACCCACCCCAACCCCCAGTGGGACCTGGCACAATAACAGAAAAAGCTCATTAAGAACTTGCTGGTTGACTTACCCTTTGTAAAGTACTTTCCTGACAATGGAAACAAGGGCTTAGTTTGTAGGTTGAACATATGTTATGTGTATGGATTAAGATTTTCTATTGTTTAAAATAAAAAGCTATTTTAATGGTACTTACACTTATACCCTTAACCACATCCTCCCCTCTCCACTCCTGCTGCCCTAGTACCCCACCCTCCCGCACAAAGCCACCTCATGTATGTACTGTACTTCCAGATTGACTGGTAAAGTGATTCATCAGATGAAATACCTAATGGCGTCTGTAAAATTATCATAAAGGCTACATGTGTTAGCAACAACGGCAGACCAAACATTGCTTTCTTTTCATTTGCCAGTCTTCTGGCAGCTTGGCACAATAACTAATATCCTAGAATATTTTATTTTAGCAGCTAATCCAAGACATTGAACATGAGATACAGAAGTCAATAAAGAAAAATGAAAACATTAAAGAAAATAGCATTCCCCAAAGCCAAGTGGGAACTGGGTTAGCCTTGAAGGAAAGAGCAGAGGGCGATAGAAATAATGAGTGGAAAAGGCATAAGCTTTGAATCAGAAGGAACATTCAACTATTTATTCATCCAGTAAATATTCACTGACTACCTACTATGTTCCATACACTATGCTATGTGCTAGGGACAAAAAATGCAAAATAAATACAGTCCTTGCCTTTAAAGAGCTCATGGTTAATAAGAGGGAGGCAAAGAAGTGAACAAGTAACCACAGTACAGTCTGAAATGCAATTAAAAGGTACTGGGTCACAGCACAGGCTACTATAAACACACAAAAATGGATACCTATTTCGGGCTTAGGGTCAGAAACTCTTTGCGTATTGCTGATAGTAATCTAAGATGTGAGCTTAAAGCTATGTAAAAACTTGCCTGGTGAAAAGGGTGAAGTGAGGAAGGAGAAAAAGAGATCGGCATGTGCAGAAAAAGCCTGGGAATGAGATAAAGTATGGATGTTTGTTCAGGGGCCAGAGAGAAGTTCTATATGGCTGGATTTACATCCCAGCTCTGCCACCAGCTGTGTAAGTTCTGATACATCACTGAAACTTTCTGAGTTTCAGCTTCCTGTCATTTGAACACTTCAGTCATACCACTAGCATAGAAACCGGCACTTAGTGGGGTTTAATAAATAAATAATAAATAAATTCCCTCCGGTATTAGGGTTCCCCAGAGAAACAGAACCAACAGGATATATATACATATATACATGCACACATACGTACACAAAGAGATTTATTATAAGAAATTAGCTTATGCCACCATAGGGGCTGGCAAGTCTGAACCATGTAGGCTGCAAGTTGGAAACTCCAGCAAAGGTGATCCTGAAATCCTTAATCAGAGTTCCCCGGAGGAAGCTCGCTGGCTGAAAATTCTGGCAAGAGCCAATGCTGAATTTGAGGCAAACTTCTTCTGACCTCTCAAATCTTCAGTTCTGGCTCTTAAGACCTTCAACCCCCCGGATGAGGAGACTTGCCACATTGCTGAGAGCAATTTCCTTTGTTGACTGTAGATGCAATCAATTGGTTATAGATGCAGATGCCATCTATGCAATACCCTTACAGTAACAAGCAGATCAGTCTCAACCAAACAACTAGACTAGACACATGAAATTAACCTTCATACCTTCCTTCCTTCCTTCCATGATAAGAGAGACAACCCCACCTTATCCCAACAACAACAAGGATCCTGCTTCCTATCCAAGCCTTTCCTGAGGAGCTCACTGGCCAGTTCACATAGGTCTAGGATTCACCTGACCTTTGAAATTGTTATACATTTTTAATGTAGATCATTTTATCATAGTTTAAAGCTGACCTTTAGTTTTTCAGGCCTTGATATTAATGTGGATGCAAAAGTTCAGAATTCCATTTTTAAAAGCCTTCAGTTTAATGGATTATCCAATTTTATTCTTCTAATAGCTTCTGACCCAGTGCCAGGTCTTACCATTCAGGTATTTTCTAAGGCTGCACTCCCCATCTGAAATTTCCTATTTGGGGAAGTCTGACAAGTTTCCTCAGTAAGCCTGTATATCTTCTTCTCTTCCTCAATAATGTCTCTCCTCTTAAAGTAGGAGTCATGAGTGAACTTTTCTTTATGTTCTAATATACATTAATTTTTCTAGAAAATAGAGGCTATCTAAACTGGCATCATTAGGCAATTATGATTTTTATTATTTCTGTCATTTTTAATTACTGCCTTTTTCCTTCACTTATTTATTCATTAATTAAGCTAACATGTATATTGAATACCTGCAAAAGTCAAGGTACCATACTAGCTCCATATGGGCTTCCATGAAAGAAATAAACATGTAAGAATTTCAGGAAACAGAATACAATGGGAAAGACAAAACAGGAACACAAATAATGTTAATAAAAAGAAGACCCCAAGGAATGCTCTAAGAAAAATACAGTGAACAAATTATGGAATTTTAAATAAAAGAGCACGAACAAGTCTTACCCTGTGGCATGCCCACAACCCGTGTCTCAGGTTGTGTACTTATCTCTTTTCTTATTTATTAATAAACTCTTTACCTTCTTGCCTACCCTATGGCATGTCCTTAAATTCTTTTATGTGATTTAGCCAAGAACCTAGAAGCCCAGAACCCAGAACATTCCACTAAATGTTTGACAAGCCGAGCCAGGGGACAAAGAGAAAAAGCCTTCACAGTTTTCAACAATCAAGACCAAGCTGCCGAGGAGAAGCAGGGCTACCTGAAATAAAGCTTCCACATCAGCAGGAACTTGCTTCAAGTGTGCAGGCAGGCCCCTGGCCCCAAGCTGCCTCACCACCCAAGACTGCCAGGGCTTTGCCCTAGGGGAAGACAGAAGGGATCTGAAGCCACTCATGAACCATCAATCAGGAGGAGCCTCAGGGGGCGGCGGGAGGAGCGGTAATGGCCAGCAGCTCGGCTTCGAGAAGGCTCTCGGCGCGCGCGTCGCGTCCCGCAGCACCGCCAAGATGCCCAAGAGGAAGGTCAGCTCGGCCGAAGCGGCGGGGAAGGAGGAGCCCAAGAGGCGGTCGGCGAGGCTATCCGCTAAACCCGCTCCTGTGAAAGTGGAAGCGAAGCCAAAAAAGGCAGCGGGAAAGGATAAACCTTCAGATAAAAAAGTGCAACCAAAAGGAAAAAGGGGAGCAAAGGGAAAACAAGCTGAAGTGGCTAACCAAGAAACTAAAGAAGATTTACCTGCGGAAAATGGAGAAACTAAAAATGAGGAGAGTCCAACCTCTGATGAAGCAGGAGAGAAAGAAGCCAAGTCTGGTTAATACCATATACCATGTCTTATCAGTGGTCCCTGTTTCTCCCTTCTTGTACAATCCAGAGGAATATTTTTATCAGCTATTTTGTAAATGCAAATTTTTTAGTAGCTCTAGAAGAAACATTTTTAAGAAGGCGATTGGAATCCCACCTCATCCCATTTTTTTAAGTGTAAATTCTTTTTTTTAAGAGGGGAAATCATTTGCTGGTTGTTTATTTTTTGGTACAACCAGAAAATAGTGGGATATTGAATTATGGGAGGCTTTGACTGTCTTGGGTGTCAATGTAACATTCCACTGGGGGCTGGCAGTTTTTATACCCTATAATACAACACATACTAAATAGTGATTTGGAATCACAATCAAGCATTTAATATGTGTTGAGCATTTTTAATTACTCCTATTCCCATGTTTTTTAGTGGACATGTTTCTTAAAACCACTTCCCTGATCTTGGCTCTCCCTGTCAGAACTCTACAACATCCTTGGTCGTGGTTGTCCAGTTTTTCTAATAACTTTGTTATGTGCTGTAAAAGATTGGAAATGTGAGTATGTAACGTGGATGGTATTAAATTGTGAATTAGTGGGACTTAAAGATGTAACAGTTTATCAACATTTGAAGATATTGGTACTTGATATCCTCTTAAGGAAAACTTGCCTCCAAATTTTAAGCTGGAAAGTCACTGGAATAACTTTAGAACAACTACATGGCTTTTTAGGTTTTCGGTACGTACATTAAGAATTGTGTACAAATTGTTCATAACGTCTGTGCTGATCTTCAAAACAACCAATAAAATCTCAATTATGAAAGAAAAAAAAAGGAGGAGCCTCAGGTGACCCCTGACTTGGCAGAATCAACACCTTCCAGAACAAGACATTAGTCATGCAGGGATTTCATCCAGCTTCAACCATGGTGCTGGACCCATCTTCCCTCAACCTCATTAGACTATCCAGAGGGTTTTACACCCTGTCAGGCAGGGACTACTCCCCTTAACAAGGAGGAAGCAGCTACAGTTGAATGACCATCACCCTTCAGCTTCCCCTTAAGAATAAAGGTATAAACTCTCTGAGGGGGGAGTTGAGGCAGGTTAAGTATAGGGAAAGAGGGAAGGCAGCTGGGACCTGGCAGAGAACATGGCCATGAGACTCCACTCGGGAACTCCCTACCACTAAGAACAAACCTGGAAAGACCCAATCAAGACCCTGGCCATGCAGCCCCATTTGGAACTCTTTCCAGGGTCAAGAGGAAGCCCCATATAACTCCAAACAGCCCTCCCATTCATCCCCTGATAGCTAAAAGGTGGGGACCATCAGGCAAATAATCAGAACAACAAATAGCTGGGGGTCCTCCCCAACATTAGGAAAGTGGGAGGAGGAAAGACCTTAAAAAGGCCTAACCTGGGGCCCCATGTGCACATTTCACCCTGTAGCACACCCACAACCCATGTCTCTGGTTGTATACTTACCTCTTTTCTTGTTTCTTAATAAACTCTTTACTCCCTTGCCTACCCCCCCACCCCCCACCCCCCCAAAAAAACCACCATGAGACTCATTGTAGACTGATAATATAGGTTTAAAGCCTAGCTATGCTGTCTTATACAACCTTGGGCCACTTTCTTAACCTTTCTGAGTTTCCCTGTATTATAAAGGGAGATAATTCTACATCTTTATAATTTGGATCGTTTTAAAATCTTTTGTGGTAAGGATTCAATGAAATAAAACATAAGGAATTTCTTTGCAACTATAAAATTTCAGGCAAATTTAATGACATGGACTACTACCTGGGAAGCAGTATGTACTCTCAAAACAGTGGACAACAATATATTGGACATGCTAGTATACTTCTGCACAGTCCTATTGAAGACTGGTAGACATATGGGAAAGGGTTCCAAAAGTTGTAGCTCAATTCTCCTAAACAGACATATAAAGTTTGGATATGCACCATATTTTAAAAGGAGAATTTGACAAACCTTGGAAGGGGTATGTGCTTTCCAGTTCATCCCAGCCCATATCTATTTTTCTTCTGAACCATGGAAGAACTTATTAAAGCTCTTAGGGACTTTCAAACAAGTCTAGAGTCCACCATGCATGTCCACCTGGGCTAGCTAAGTCAACTCTGTCCTATAGCTCTGGGAGCACACAGAACCTAAACACAACTTACATATATTAGCCTAGATTTGTTTGCTGGTCTTTCCTGTAAATGTTCTCCCTTGATCACACATGCTTTTACTGTTTACTCTGTTGAATTCTATATCAATTATGTCTTTTTCTATGCTTTAATATCTCCCTTTCTATCCCCTCCCATCTGCCATTGCCATCATGCTTGTACCTGCTGTGTTCTCTCTAAATATACTTTTAAAGTTCAATGACTTTAAAGAAGGGACTATGTTTTTTTTTCTGAACAATGCTTGGTCCACTTAAGTTCTACACACTTATGTCTAAGATTCTGGGCTAGATTATGGCATGTGAACAAATAATTAGAGAGCAATGTGGCAGGTGTCACACTAAAGATTGAACTGATTGCCTTGCAGATAAAGAAAAGGGAGCCACTCATCCTCCCCAGTAAGCTGCAGAGAGGAGGAGACAGTATTTGAAGTGGACCATGAACAGTGAGTAGAATTTCACTAAATGAATAAAGAAAGGATAGTGTTTTTAGGTAGAGGAGATGGCTTAAGGAAAGACATGGAGGAATGAAAATTCATAGATGTTAAGGAGTGATCTATTTACACACAGAAATAATCTGCCAGGGCAGACTAATATACCACATTAGGACTACACTAAGCAAAATCTGAATAAAGATCTTTTAGAAGGACCTGACATAGGCCAGAGGTATACCCTGCTAAGGGCTTTAATTGTAACAAATACATAATATACTATTCTCTCTTATTCCTTTGAACTAGCTACATATATATATAAAACCTTCCAACCCAAATAGGGATAATGGCCAGCGTATGGCCACCACAGACTCTTCCTGCATCCGTTCATCAACCTGCATACTGCATACTGTTCATCAACCAAGGCATTCATCCCTACTAAGTCTGGATACAGCCTCAGTATCCTTTCCACAGAAATTTCTATAAGGCCCACTATTAACTGATCAAAGTTGGCATTTGGGATGAAACCTATTTTCCAAAACTCTCTGAGGGTATGCATTGAAAGGGAAGAGTGGCCCTAAATGATATAATTATAACCCAGAAGAAATCCTTCCAGTATATCACATATTTGGAACTCATGAATGCATTTCTTTTTTTTTCTACTTACAGAAGTTACAGGTTTACAGAAATATCATGCATAAAATACACAGAGCCCATATACCACCCTATTATTAACACCTTGCATTAGTGTGGTACACTTGTTACAATTCAAAATTACAATACAATTTTTACAATTGTACTATTAACTGTAGTTCATTGTTTACAATAGGGTTCACTGTGTTGTACATACCCATTTTTTAAAATTCTAGTAATATATATACAACCTAAAATTTCCCCTTTTAACCACGTTCACATATACAATTCAATGCTGTTAATTACATTCACAATGGTTGGTTACCATCACTACCATTCAGTACTAAAACTTTACAATCAACCCAAATAGAAACTCTGTACAATTTAAGTATTAACTCCTTATTATGAATGCATTTCTGCTTTATCTTTTTGACTGTGCCTGTCTGTGACTCAGAGCGATCCTACATCTTTTGCTAGGGAAGCTAGACACTAAGTATCTGGATGAAAATGGCATATTTCAATCATCCAAAGTAACAAATGTTGCCAAATGACCAGATAGTCGACTGTTGTTTTTCAACAGTGATAAGCAGTTATCAATTTTAAATTAGCAAGAAAATGTTAGCCGATACTACCTAACAAGAACATCCTAGCAACAAATTAGCAGAAGGGACTGCATAGTACTAAGTCCCCAAATCAATTTGCAAAACTTGTATGACATATATGTAAATTAGACATCAAAGCTGAAAAGGCTTAGGGAAAAAAAAAAAAGCTACTTTTATGCATTGATTACATTATTTCCTTATAAGCATAAACCATTTAGAAAAGAAAAGACCAGGACTGATTGCTCAGACTCTCCAGGGTGAAGGAAACAATCACATTCTTAAAAAATCCTCAGCTTCACAAGGTATCCTTTGCCAACCCCCTAACGAGCAGCCTTAGAATCTGCTACAGGCGGTAGCAGCTGCCTGCCCACTTTCTCAGCAGCAAGAAATATGCTAAGCAGTGATTATCTACAGGGAAGAGGATCAAAAGGTTGAGGGAATGATTAAACAAGAGGCGATTCCTTCTAACAATCAGTTTTCTGTAGGGGTCATGAGTGGTGACAAACTGGGTGAGCTCAACTCTCCATTAGTGATTTGTGAAATGCGTCTATACTGTGCTGTCTCTGGGAGGCTCTCATTGCTCTAGTCCTCTGGACACACTGAAAATAGGAGCACCGTCAAAGCCAATGTGATTTGCTGCCATTACTTGAGTCAACCATGTGTATGTCTGTCCAATCCAAACAATATAGAAAGGCCCTAGGCCCAAATAAGGAGAGAAAAGGTAAGTCCAAAATGATTCCCACTCTTTCATGCAAAAATGTCCTTAGGGAAAGACTTCCCTTAAAAGTTATGTTTGGCATGAGCAAGTTTGCATTGAGGGAAGGTCCTTCATTGTAGAATCAGAGAGTGGAAAGATTGTGAGATGTAGAGGAATAGAAATCACTGTCTGTAGATTTCAGTTGAAGTCTGTTCTTGCCACTTACTAGTCATATGAGCCTGGTAGCGTCATTCAATTTCACTGAACCACACTGTTCTCATATGGGTAGTGAAATCCATTTCTTACTCTATATACAGTGATGAAAGAACAAGAAAGAAGACAAACGTCTTCATCTCACTTAATCTTCACTATAATCCTATGAAGTAGTTATTACACCATTTTTCTAATTGGGACCCAGAGAGGTTAAGTGACATGTGTAATGTGGCACAGCTGGTAAGTGATCAAGTCTTGATCCAAAAGTTACTACTCTTTTAAAGCATGCTGGACATGATATTCAGTTTCCACTATTCCACTGCCAGGAATTTAATGGTTCTTAATGCCAAGTGTGGGAAAGTGAAGAGCCTGCTCTATGAACAACTAAAATAGTTAATGCTCTTTTCATTGCAGTATATCTACCTCTTTAGATTATAAAGTTCTTAAAGGCAGAGCCCATACTAGAGCTCTCCTTGTATCCCTAGCATCTAACACATGTGGTAAATAGTAGGTTCTAAGTAAAAATTTGATGAATATTGTTTTTTAAGTATATAAACTGGTTCAGGTCAACCCAGCTAAATAAACATAGATTGTGTACTTCCTATTGTAAGGTACTTTGTTTCTAGTTAGGTGCTAGGGATTCAAAGATGAATGATACTCACTTCCTGCTATCAAGGGGCGGGGGGGGGGTATCACAGTTTAGTGGCAGACACATATAGAAACAAAATCTACCTCCCAGTTGGTTTTAGTTCTGCCTTCAATTTCAGAGAATTGGTGGACTTTTTTTTAACACATAATGGAATTATCTGAATTTATCTCTCTGGAAGTCCATGGGCCTTAGCAAGAGGAATGGAGGTAGGAGCTCCTTTAGTCTGTAACACAGTGTGAACTCTGGTTTGCCTTTGATTTTTAAGGCTAAACATCACCAGCATTATTAGAACAAGGAAGGGATTTGAACAAAGTAAAATTTTACAGAGGACTCACAATGTAGGCAAACTAGAGAAACAGGAAGAGCGCAGAGTTCTTGTGGTCATGTCTTTAATTCAGATGAATTGGTGCAGAATGCAGACGTTTTGCTTCTGGGGCATTTTGGGTTGTTTTTTGTTTGTTTTTTGGTGGGGTTGTTTTTGTTTTTTTTCTCAAAGGACAAAATAGAAAAATACAAATTGTGTTCATAAAGTCAGGCAGTAGAGTGCGCAATGGGGAGTTGAAATATGGACTTCAAGTCTCAAGAGAAGTGGAATTGAAAGGCACCTCAAAGACAATCTAGTTAAGCTTCTTGCTTTCCACGTGAGGAAACAAGTACCTTGAACAGGGTCGTTCAGTATTAACAAGTTCAGTTGTGGTGCTCTTCTAACTATATTAGTAGAAGGATTAGACAAGTTATTATAAAGCCCCAGATAACACGAGAATAGAGACATGAAACAGAAAGCACCTAAAACATGTGAGAAAGATTCTATTTTTGAGAATAAAAGAAAAAGATCGCAATTATTTAGGAAATAAATAATAATCATGATAAAGTAACATAAACACTAACTCAAATTTGTTTACTAATCCAAAGTCTATTGAGGCGACTGGGATGGTGATGTCCACTCCAACTCCAAGTGAGAGAGGGCTTATATCCCATGGATATGGTGGGTGGGATGATCCTGCCTGCAGTTGTTCTTACTGTGCAACAACAAAATTAGGAGTGTAATAGCAATTTTCTGTATTATTCATTCACATGGACATTTTCAGTGAACAATATACAGTTTTGTAATTTTTTTCTTTTATCCTATGTTATGTTTGCTCTGATTATATTTTTGAAATGTGATTTTGTGTCTGTTTAAAATACTTTAAAAAAAATGTGAGCTTGTGTTTGGTGGGGAAAAAAAAAAAAAAAAAAAGTCTATTGAGACATTTGGCACACAGTATTTGATTTGACCCTTACAAATTCTCTGGGAAGTGGTCTAAATCAAGGGTCCTCACTTTATAAAACAAGAAATTGAGGCTCCGAAATGTTATAAAATTACACAAAGTCATAAAAATGGTAAGAATGGAAGCTGGGACTCAGTATCTTCAGTCCAGAGCTACTGTGATAAGAGTTAACTTAATTCTGGAAATATTTAACAAATGTAGCTTGTAGCCTGTCATCTGTCCTAAGAGAGCATTTCTAGTATTAATATTAATGATTTATTAATAATTCATTAATAATGATATTACTGCTTAATAGGAAGAGTGGTGTCTCTGGGACTAACATGGACATCAAGGAGACTCTGGCATCGGCAAAATCTTAGGTATGCAAATGACTCAAGGGTGAGCCAGTAAATGCAGAAAAATTTGTGAGTGCCTTGTTCAATAATGATCAGAAGAACAGAGGTACATGACTACCGTGGTCATTAAGGATTTGCTAGGCTTATAGGACAGGGATGTTATATTAGGCCTTTTCCTGAACTAATAATAAAATATTCAATAAGGCTATCAAATTTCCTCTTATTCAAATTCCGTGCTCCCCAAGCAATGTGCAGTGGCAAAAATTAAAATAGTTTAAATATATAAAGAAGACTTTTAAAAAATATGTATTTTCTCATAACCCTGACTTTTGTTTCATTCAGCCAGTCTGGTCATGATACATTCATTGCCTCAAGTAAGAGATGACACCAAAACAGACAAACAAACAATCAAGCAAACAGGTATTCAAGTTTTGGCTCTTGAGTTTTTAAAAGTCTATTTCATAGCCAGCAAGAAAGGAAGACTTCCCTATAGATTTGGGAGAACCCAAGATGAAAATGGCAAATCTTCCTATCCTTATATGACTCACTCACAGAGGGGATCTGTAGCTCAGTGGGGTAGCCAGTATATCAGTGGCATCTAGGAGTAGCAAATGATTATTGAGTGACTGAATAGAATCATATCTGGCTAGACTATCAGCTTTTAGGTGTTAGAACTGGGGACAAGGCCCTGGTAACAGTGATTAACCTATAGGGCTATATTGAACTGTAAGGCTGTCTGAAATGGCTAGCCAGCATTTGGCTAATTTCTCTAAATTATGGATGTGAAAACTGCACGTATCTTTGAGAAATGCTATCAATTAAGAACAGGGCAGGAAAAGCTATTCATTTATGCTATTTACTACAATAACCAATTTATACAGAGCTCAAAACTTTCCATTTGTTATAGCTGGTGTCAGACTAACACTTCTCTGCATCTGGTTTTTCTCTAATCTCTCCACTGTCTATTTTGTACAGAGGTGGACTTACAAGTCACTGATAACCATTCTTACTTATCTTTTAGGCTTTGGTGGCTGAAAACAGCCGTTAGTAAGTAAACTGTGGTGCCAGCAGTGCAGACTTCTGCTCAATAAGTAGCTTGACTTAATTGTAAAATATAAGGTGCAGCTAGTAGCACCTTATAGATAGGTGGATATGATAGTTGAGCCTTTTAATGCCTTCATGAGTCACAGACACGTTGACAAGGATGAATTAAGATAGTTCTACTTAATGCCATTTTTGAAGTCAGTGAGGCTCTGGAAAACTCTGAAAGCTTAAATCTTTTATTAAGAAGATGGACTAAAAGGCTTTCCATTCCCAATTTGGAATAGTGCCTTTATAGAATCTACAGGTGTGACACCTTTTATGCATCCGACAATACAACCAAAAGCAGATGGAGAGGAGGCTATAGAAATCAAGAGGTATATTAAAAACACCTGATAAAGTTGCCAGTAAAAGAAATCTTGTAATAAATCATTTTGTAGGAAAAAATATCTCCCATCCCTTTCTTGCAGACTACCCTCTGAGGGGAGGGCTGTGTCTTCTCAACTCTTGTACTCCAGGGCCCAGCATCACACTTATCAATGAGAAGGCTGTCAGTGTTGGTAATGAACCTAAATAACAGCCACTAATTGATCTATTGTGTGAATTTGAATTTGAGATTTCAGGTTTTTCTTACATATACTCAGAATATTTGGGAACAGTCCCTTTTATTTGGAAGAAAACACATTTTTTGGAAAAATGCCAGTGGAGATGTGACAGTTCCAGATCAGAATATTGAAGAAGACAGAATCATAATCCTAATCAGAAAGCCAAGTCTTGACTACATATAGTACCTCCACTATGCCCAGATGGGTTCTCACTTTTAGAAAAAGGTAGCACATGTGTCAGCAGAAAGACAGAAGTACTCGATTCTCCTGGAGGATGGGTTCTTAAGAAAGGCTTCCTGAAGAAAGAGGTCATGAAATGATTCAGGAAAATCAGAAGGTGTGCATCAGGGAGATATAAGGCAGACATTACAAAATGAGGAAGCAGAGTGATGCATGATGGTGTGGGAGTATAAAACAGCCTCAGGTGTTTAAGGATGTGCAAGAAGTTCAGAATCCCTAGAGTTTTAGGTTCAGTGCATGCTGAGGAAAGATATAAATCGGAGAGGTAAAAAGGAACCAAAACTTGTAGGGTTTCCTATGCCAGATTAAGGAGTTTGGGACCTTATGCTATGTGCAACGGGGAATAATTGAAGTTTTTAAACAGAGTCTCAGATTTAAGTTTCAGGAAGATCACTCTGGCAGCTGCCGGGAAGATAGATTTTGAACCTAGAGGCACAGAGAACCATAAAAATGCTATTGTAGTATTTCTACATAAGGTGCTGTAGGTTTGAACCAAGGCAGAAGGGGAGGAAATTTTTTCTTCCCATTTTCTTTCCAGAAAGATCCTGGTCTTTTCCAAACTTTAAAAAGTTACCTGGTGAAGAAAAGACTAAGATACTACAAATGTATGCTATGGACTGTAGCTAGTGGTAATAGTCTGATCATGTTCTTTCATAATCTGCAACAAATGTTCCACAACAATGTAAGGTGTTGGTGTAGGGGTGATGTATGGCAATTCTGCACATTATCCATGATTGTTTTGTAAGTGCACAACTTATCCAATAAAAAAATATAAAAATTTGAAAAAAAAAAGAAAGTTTCTAGACAGGCCTGCTATGGTTTCTTTCCCCCCAGTTTATTAGTTTAAAAAGAAAATTCCATAAGAATGTTTTTTTCCCTGAAGAAAAAAAATGCATATCTGAATATCATTCCTATTGACCACTTCTGAATCACTCAAGTAATCACAATAACTGTTGAAAATGACCAATGAAATACCATATAGATGGATGCACATATATGTATCTCTCTATTTACATATATTCATAGACATATGTATATAACATACACATATTAACTTAAATATTAATATATACCTGTACATTCCCAAGATATTCACAACAGTAACTCTTTAACCCTTCCTAATTGTAATGTGACAAAATACAAATTTAATAAATTCATATTGTAAATATGATCCTCCTCTCCCTTCAGAAGAAAACATTCCCCTAACAGAAAACTCTATTCCCCTTTTCATATATGAGATGAAAACAAAACAAATAAGTAAAAAAGAAGTAAACTAAGTGGGAAATAATCTTAAAGGATGATAGCTGGGGCATCCTCCTCCTTCGGACCTATCTTCCACACCACTTTATCCCTTCATTTTATGAACGTGCTCACTCCAGGCTTAAATGTATGGCATATGTTTCCAACCCCAAATGCATATCAGAATTTTCCATGGAACTTTTGAAAACTAGTCAGACCCTTCCCCAGATTTCTCAGACAGGTTCCTAGAATCTCATTTTTATAAGGCACCACAAATGATTCTGATGCTGAATCAAGTTTTGGAAACCACTGGACTATGGTATTCTCAAGACCTCCAGAAAGCATTTGCCAAGGTGCTCTGGAAAGCCAATAAAAATAAAGTGACTAAGAAACCCTCATACCCCATTATCCAGACTCTGGAAGTTCAGGGACCACTGCCTGTAAAACAGACTCTTTTTGTGTGCTGAAACTTCCAGAAAGCTAAGGGAAGCTTGAGGAAACCATGAGATGATTGCTAAAATAACCAAAGTGGTGAAGGCATCTGTTAAGTCTGAGAATCATGTAAAAAGGTAAGCTGGAGGATGATAAGGTCTAAACATTTATAGTGGGATAGAGAACTTTAGCAGATTCATAGCCCTGAACCTAGCTATAAAACGACATAATTCCAACTATTGGCTCTAATTTCTTGTTGGTAATGCTTGTTTTACATTTTTACCAAAATGTTGATATCCCATTTAATTTATCTGAGAACATGTTTACATATGTTCTTAATCAATACTCTTAAATCCATGGCTGTGTGCCTGTCCTGATTATGTATTGGAGTATGCTTTGTGCTGGAAATAATGCTACTGACCCATCATTAGTAGGGGCATGTGCTCAGACTTGCTTTCCAAGGCATGGAAGTAGATTTCTATTGATTCCTTTGCACTCTTTCCACCAGTAACATCATTGCACTTCTCAGCAAATGTTGCACACAAAGGCCCACAAAGGAATCCCTTCCCTCAAAATCCCTTCCCTCAAAAAGCATCATTTGAACACCCTCGATGTGTCAGACACTGCTCTAGGCAGTGTCAGTACTAAGAAAAATGGAACAGAGTCCTTGCCCTTGAGAGTCTTATAGGTGGTTTGGGAAGCAATCACATAAACAGATCAATGACTTAATGTGATAAATGCTATAATAGAGTTATGCACATGATACTATCATAGCAAAGTAGAAGCAGCACCCAGTTTTATCTATGAATGACAGCAATTTTTACATAAAACAGATAAAAGTTGGGTTGTATCTTGAAAGTTGAGTTGGATTATTTTCAGTTCCTTCTAATTTTGACTGCTTTTTGGTCAGCTATCATAAGCCAGACTTTCATTTGTAACAATGGAATGCATAGTTTCACATTTTAAAACAGTCTTAATTCTCTTGATTGTGTCACAAGGTAATTTTCTTTAGATCAGAGATCTAGCTAGCAAATGATTATCCTTCATAATTGAGCAAAAAATAAAAGCTTAATTAAAGAGACTCATAATAAGCAGCTGAGACATATGCATGGAGTTTTATGGGGGAAACTCAGTAAGTGAAGTACCACGTGAAAAAAAACTTGCTATAGCTTTTGTTTCTAGACTTAAATTCTGTCTCATTGGAGTTTTTTAACCTATGAAGTTGTTAGATTTATTTCAACAAATCTTTGAAAGGACAACCTAATGAAAGCTGTAAATATAGAAAGCCACATAATCCTGCATCACCTGTACACATTCTTCATGAGAGGACAAAGAAGATTTCCTGAAGAGATTGGAGAAAGGGTTGCTCATACCTGGTCATTACTCGGGATATAATTTACTCCAGTAAAGTTACAGCATCTCTGTTCTTTTCTCCAGAATTTTCAAAAAGTAATATTGTCCATTGAACAACACCCAGACTTTGGGCTTCTTAACTATCTTTACTGAAAAGAATATTTTGAATATTAACAAGGTTGTGGATAAGCCAATTGTTTTTCATTTGAATAAAAATATGAGCTAAATTGACAACTGAGGGACTGCCAATGGTATGATAATAATAGTCCATGAGATATGGGACTGGATATCATTATTGTAATAGTCAAATTCCAAAGACACCAAATTTCATATTAATGACCCTAAATGTAAAATACAAGGAAAGCTGTGAAAGCACAAGTAAGCACACAGAGGTTTAAAAAAAAAAAATGGAGAAAACTAAATGCTGGCATTTTCTGTCATTTTTCTTAGGAACAAGAGTTCTGATGGAAATTCCTGGTCTCAACAACCCAAACACTACTGTCATGTTTCTTAGTTCTTAGACTGTTTGCTAAAAAGATATCACTTAAGGCTATCAATGAAATCAAAGGATTCTTGGTATGAGTAACTTTGGGTGACATTTTATAAAAAGGAGATGGACTAAACATAGGAGGTTGTATTTGTTTTCAGGGACTCCTGGAAAGAACAGTGATTGTGTATTTCATAGAAAATCATCTAACAAAACTATTTGTATCCTATAATATACGCCTATCAGAATGGCCACTATATATATATATAAAAAAAATAAAAATAAATTTCCAAAAAATAAAAATAAAAAAAAATTAAAAAAAAGACAGAGAACCACAAGTGTTGGAGAGGATGTGGAGAGATTCACTGTTGGTGGGAATGCAGGATGGTACAACCACTATGGAGGACTGTTTGGCAGTTCCTAAAGAAGTTGAATATAGACTTGCCACATGACCATGCAATACCACTGCTGGGTATATACCCAGAAGAACTGAGAGCAGTGACACAAACAGACATCTGCACACCAATGTTCATAACAACATTATTCACCATTGCCAAAAGTTGGAAACAACCCAGGTGTCCATCAACAGATGAATGGATAAGCAAACTGTGGTCTTTTCACACAATGGAATATTATGCAGCTATAAGAAGAAATGAAGTCATAAAACATATGACAACATGGATGAACCTGGAGGACATTATGTTAAGTGAAGCAAGCCAGACACAAAAGGACAAATACTATATGAATGCGTTACTATGAACCAAATATATTGTGTAATATATTGTTTGATTCAAAAAAAAATTTATGTATCCATTACATTTAATTGAGAAATGTATATATTTATTCATCTGTGTTTACTTTTTAGTTTTTAATTGTTTATATTTTTTGTATATTAAATGTACAAAATAAAGTTTTTAAAAATGTTTAAAAATATATATATATGCCAGACACTATGCTAGACTAGAGATAGAAAAATGTTCAAGAAAGACTAGGTCCCTGGTCTCACCGAGTTTAAAGTCTTATAGGGAAGACAGAATAAAAGTACAAAGGACTCTGAGGGTGTATAATAGGGAATACTGATCAATTTGTGACTACTCAAGAAAGGGTTACTTTTAAGATATGTGAATGAAGCTGACAATTGAATAAAAGTAGATCTTCAAGAGAAAGTGATGGAATAGATTCCAGAAAAAGGAAGATACGTGCAAAAATCACAATGTAAGAGGAAGCTTGATATAGTCAAGAAACTGAAAGAAAGGCAGTGAGACTGCAATACAGAAAGGGAGGGAAGGATTGGCTGAAAGCGGGTGATTGCTCAGAGTTGTATGTGCTATCGTTAAAGATTATATATTACATTCATAAAAGAAATGGAATGAAATCAACACATTTTAAGGAAGAGAGAATTGTAATCAGATTTGTCTCTTACAAATCTTACTCTGGTTTCTATGTGGAATGTGACCTGACATAGATCAAGAAAGAATAGGAGGAGGCCAATTAGCAATTCATGTGCAAGATGATGATGCCTTGAATTAAACTGATAGCAGAGGAAATGGAGACAAAAGAACACATTCAGGAAATATTTGGGGGCAACAGATGTGGCTCAAGCACTTGGACTCCCATCTACCATTTAGGAGGTCTAGGGTTTCAGTCCCGGGGCCTCCTGGTGAAAGGCAAGCTGGCCCAAGCAGAGAGCTAGCCCACGTGGAGTGCCGGCCTGTGCAGGAGTGCTGGCCCGTGTGGAGAGCTGGCACAGCAAGATGATACAACAAAAAAAGACGCAGAGCAGAGACAGTAAGAGACGCATGATCAAATGGCAAATGGTGATACCAATCCCTGAGATGGAAATCACTGAAGAAGAAGTGGATTTAGGAAGCAGAAAATCATAAACTCAGTTTTGAATATGTTGGTTTTGATGCTCCTGTAAGACATCAAAGTGAAAATGCTGAGAAGGTAGCTGGATATATGGATCAGAAATTCAAATAGAGGTTTTAGTAGGAGATATAAATTTGAGGTCATCAGTAAATAAATGATATTTTAGTGCATGGAAGTAGAAGAGATTACCTTGGGAGGTTTAGAAAAAGAGCACTAAAAACCTCAACTGTAAGGAGACTATAGCACATACTAAACGACATGTTGGAAACTCAAGGGCTTTGAACCCAATATGAATCCCTGAGGCTCCTGTATAAAAACTCCATTGATGATTCTTCATCATCTATAAACACCATGACCTTCCTTTCTCCAACAAGTCTCATGCTACCTCCTACTATCTAATTTTGTTTTTCACATTACCTATCATTATCAATCAGGAAAGTAGTATCTACCTTCTCTCAAACATGCTTATATGAGATCATATAGGATCTAAAAAGATGTGATGGTTAAGTTCATGTGTCAACTTGGCCAAGTTATGGTATCCAGTTTTTTTAATCAAATAAGCACTAGCCTGATTGTTACTGTGAGGATATTTCTTGGACTTAATTATTAGTCAGTTGATAGCATCTATGGCTGATTACATCTACAAAGGAGATTGCCTTCAGCAAAGAGATTGCCTTCAACAAAGAGAGAAGTCTCATCCAACCAGCAAAAGGTCTTAAAGGGAGAACTGGGGATTTCAGCAGTCAGAAAGATTTTCTGCCTTACTTCAGCCAGCCAGCTTCTCCTGGGGTATTCATCAAAACTTTCTTTAGAGTTCCCAACTTGCAGCCTGCCGTAAAGAATACAGACTTGCCAATTCCTATGGTAACAGGAGCCAATTCTTTTTTTTTTTTTTTTTTTTTACTTTATTTTGTACATTTAATAATTGAAAATATAAACAATTAAAAACTAAAAAGTAAACACAGATGAATAAATATATACGTTTCTCAATTAAATGTAATGGATACATATCAAATTTTTTTTTAATCAAACAATATGTTAGACAATATATTTGGTTCATAGTAATGCATTCATACAGTATTTCTCCTTTTATGTCTGGCTTGCTTCACTCAATATAATGTCTTCCAGGTTCATCCATGTTGTCATGTGCTTTACAACTTCATTTCTTCTTACACCTGCATAATATTCCACAGTGTGAATAGACCATAGTTTGTTTATCCATTTGTCTATCGATGGACACCTGGGTTGCTTCCTGCTTTTGGCAAAGGTGAATAATGTTGCTATGAACATCGGTGTGCAGATGTCTGTTCGTGTCACTGCTCTCAGTTCTTCTGGGTATATACCCAGTAGTGGTATTGCACAGTCATGTGGCAAGTCTATATTCAACTTCTTTAGGAACTGCCAAACAGTCCTCCATAGTGGTTGTACCATTCTGAATTCCCACCAACAGTGAAGAAGTGTTCCTATCTCTCCACATCCTCTCCAACACTTGTAGTTCTCTGTCTTTTTAATAGTGGCCATTCTGATAGGTATGAAATGATATCTCATTGTAGTTTTGATTTGCATTTCCCTAATCACGAGTGATGTTGAACATTTCTTCATGTGTTTTTTTTGCCATTTGTATTTCTTCTTTGGACAAATGTATATTCAAGTCTTTCACCCATTTTTTAATTGGGTCATTTGTCTTTTTATTGTTGAATTGTAACATCTCTTTATATATCCTGGATATTAAACCCTTATCAGATATGTGATTTCCAAATATTTTTTCCCATTGAGTTGGCTGCCTTTTCACCCTTCTGACAAAGTCCTGTGAGGTGCAAAAGTGTAATTTTGAGGAGGTCCCATTTATCTATTTTTTCTTTTGTTGCACGTGCTTTGGGTGTAAGGTCCAAGAAACCACCACCTACTCCAAGGTCTTGAAGATGTTTCCCTACATTTTCTTCTAGTAGTTTTATGGCCCTGGCTTTTATATTTAGACCTTTGATCCATTTTGAGTTGATTCTTGTATAGGGAGTGAGATAGGGGTCCTCTTTCATTCTTTTGGTTATAGATATCCAGTTCTCCCAACACCATTTGTTGAAGAGACTGTTTTTTCCCGTTAGCATGGGCTTGGTAGGTTTATCAAAAACCAGTTGACTGTTGTGGTGAGGGTTTATTTCTGCATTCTCAATTCTATTCCACTGATCAATGTGTCTATCTTTATGCCAGTACTATGATGTTTTGACCACTGTAGCTTTATAATACATTTCAAGGTCAGGCAGTGAAATTCCTCCCATGTCGCTCTTCTTTTTTAGAATGCTTTTGACTATTTGGTGCACTTACCCTTACAGATGAATTTGGTAATTGCCTTCTATAATTCTGTAAAGTACGCTGTTGGGATTTTTATTGGCTTTGCATTGAATCTATGAATCAGTTGGGTAAGATTGAAATCTTCACGATATTTATTGCTCCAATCCATGAGCACAGAATGTCTTTCCATTTGCTTAGGTCTTTTAAAATTTCTTTTAGTATTGTTTTGTAGTTTTCTGCATATAGGTCCTGTACTTCTTTGGTTAAATTAACTCCTAGGTATTTGAGTCTTTTTGTTGCTGTTGAAAATGGAATTTTCCCCCTGATTTCCTCCTCAGGTTATTCAGTATTAGTGTACAAAAACATTACTGATTTTTGCATGTTGATCTTGTATCCTGCCACTTTGCTGAACTCATTTATTAGCTCAAGTAGCTTTATTGTGGATACTTCAGGATTTTCTAAATACAGGATCATGTCATCCGCAAACAGTGAGAATTTTACTTCCTCTTTTCCTATTTGGATGCCTTTAATTTTTTTTTTCTTGTCTAATTGCCCTAGCTAGAACTTCTAGTACAATGTTGAATAACAATGGTTCTAACAATAGAAGGGTGAAAAGTCTTGTTCCTGATCTTAGAGGGAAAGCTTTCAACCTTTCCCCATTGAGTATGATGTTGGCTGTGGGTTTTTCATATATCCCTTTTATCATATTGAGGAATTTTCCTTTTATTTCTATCTTTTGAAGTGTATTTATCAAAAAAGGTTGCTGGATTTTGTCAAAGGCCTTTTCTGCATCTATTGACATGTTCATGTGATTTTTTTCCTTCAATTTGTTAATGTGGTGCATTACATTGATTGATTTTCTTATGTTGAACCAGCCTTACATACCAGGAATAAATCCCACTTGATCATGATGTATAAGTCTTTTAATATACTGTTGGATTTGATTTGCAAGTATTTTGTTGAGAATTTTTGCATCTATGTTCATGAGAGAGATTGGTCTGTAATTTTTTTTTTCTTGTGGAATCTTTATCTGGCTTTGGTATTAGAGTGATTTTGGCTTCATAAAATGTGTTGGGTAATTTTCCCTCCTCTTCAATTTTTTTGGAAGAGTTTAAACAGGATTGGTGTTAATTCTTTTTTAAATGTTTGGTAGAATTCAACTGTGAAGCCATCTGGTCCTGGACTTTTCTTTGCTGGGAGATTTTTGATGACGGATTCAATCTCCTTAACTGTGATTGGCTTGTTAAGTTCTTGTATTTCTTGTAGTGTCAGTGTAGGTTGGTTGTGCGCTTCTAGAAATTTGTCCATTTCAACTAGGTTGTTCAGTTTGTTGGCTATAGTTTGCCATAATATCCTCTTATGATTCTTTTTATTTCTGTGAAGTCATTTGAAACTTCTCTCCTTTCATTTCTGATTGTATTTATTTGCATCTTCTCTCTTTTTTTCTTTGTAGTCTAGCAAGGGGCTTGTAAATTTTATTGATCTTCTCAAAGAACCAGCTTTTGGTTTTGTTGATTTTCTCTTATTGTTTTTCTGTTCTCATTTTCATTTATTTCTGCTCTAATCTTTATTATTTCTTTCCTTCTGCTTGCTTTGGGATTGGTCTGCTGTTCTTTTTCTAGTTTCTCTAGTTGTTCAGTTAAATCTTTAAGTTTGGCTCTTTCTTGTTTTTTAATATAGGCATTTAGGGCTATAAATTTCCCTCTCAAGACTGCCTTTACTGTATCCCATAAGTTTTCATACATTGTGTTCACATTTTCATTTGTCTCAATATATTTACTGATTTCACTTGCAATTTCTTCTTTGACCCACTGAATATTTAGGAGTGTGTTGTTCAGTCTCCACACTTTTGTGAATTTACTTTTTTCCTGTCTATTATTGCTTTCTGGTTTCAGTCCATTATGATCTGTAATTGTATAATTACAATCTTTTTATACTTATTGAGAGCTGAATTGTGACCTAACATGTGGTCTATCCTGGAGAAAGATCCATGGGCACTTGAGAAGAATGTATAACCTGCTGAGTTTGGATGCAGTGTTCTGTATATGTCTGTTAGGTCTAACTTGTTTATCATATTGTTCAAGTTCTCTGTTTCGTTGTTGTTCTTCTGTCTAGTTGTTCTATCTAATAATGTAAGTGGGATGTTGAAGTCTCCAACGATTATTGTAGAAATGTCTATTTCTCCCTTCAGTTTTGCCAGAGTTTGTCTCATATATTTTGGGGCACCCTGGTTAGGTGCGTACATATTTATGACTGTTATATCTTCCTCATGGATCATCCCTTTTATTAATATATAATGGCCTTCTGTAGCTCTTATAACTTTTAAAGTCTGTTTTGTCTGATATTAGTATAGCTATCCCTGATCTTTTCTGGTTACTATTCGCGTGGAGTATCTTTTTCCAACCTTTCACTTTCAGCAGGTTTGTATCCCTGGGTCTAAGGTGAGTTTCTTGTAATCAGCATATGGATGGCTCATGTTTTTTTATCCACTCTATCAGCCTGTATCTTTTGATTGGGGAGTTTAATCCATTCACATTCAATGATATTATTGTAAATGCACTATTTGCTTCCTCCATTTTATTCTTTGGTTTTCATATGTCATCTTGTTTTTTCTCTCTTTTTACTCTTTTGATTATCCTTTCTGCTATTCTTTCTTCTATACTCTCCTCCAAGCCTCTCTCTCCTGTCTTTTTCTTTCAGGTTCTAAGGCTTCCTTTAATCTTTCTTGCAATTGTGGATTCTATTTTGCAAACTCTCTTAGTTTCTGTTTGTTTGTGAATATTTTATACTCACCTTCATATTTGAAGGACAGTTTTGCTGGATAAAGAATTCTCAGCTGGCAGTTTTTCTCTTTCAGTTTCCTAATTTTATCCACTAATTGTATACCACTGTCTTCTCACTTCCATGATTTCTGAAGAGAAATCTGCGCTATGTCTTACTGGATATCCCTTGTACATAATTGTTTGCTTCTCCTTTGCTGCTCTGAGAATTTTCTCTTTATCTTTGACATTATGAGTAGTATGTGTCTTGGCCTAGGTCTATTTGGATTTATTCTCATCGGGGTATGGTGTGCTTCTTTGACATATAAGTTCATTTCTTTCGTGAGAGTTGGGAAATTTTCAGCTATTATTTCCTCAAATACTCTTTCTGCCCCTTTCCTTTCTCTTCCCCTTCTGGAACTCCCATGACACATATGTTGTTGCATTTTGTGTTGTCATTCAACTCTCTGAGCCCCTGCTCAATTTTTTCCATTCTTTTCTCTCTCTGTTCTTTTCTCTCTTCAATATTAGCTTCTCTGT
This sequence comes from Tolypeutes matacus, assembly GCA_026826555.1. NCBI lineage: Eukaryota > Metazoa > Chordata > Mammalia > Cingulata > Chlamyphoridae > Tolypeutes > Tolypeutes matacus. The sequence continues at coordinate 14,905,575 of JAKSZT010031676.1, forward strand.
CTTTGGTATCACTTATTCTTTCTTCTATCATTTCTAGTCTGCTGTTGTATGCCTCAAATGTGTTTTTGACCTCACCTATTGTGTCTTTCATTTCCATGAACTCCATTACTTTTCTGTTCAGGATTTCAAATTCTTCTTTCCGTTCGCTCAAGGTCTTCTATTTTTTTTATTATGGGTAAAAATCAAAATTCTCACAATACATACAAACATTTGCAAAATGATATATAAATATATATGCATATATATATGTATTTGCTTACAAAAATATTATTTATATATATATATATACATATATTTTAAGAGGTGCTTAGATTACCCAAAATATTACACAGAACCCACTGGGATTCCCATGTTGCCCACCTCCCACACCTCCCACCACATCCCACACAAACATCTCCCACAAGTGTGGCCCACCACCCTCAATGGACTTACACATCCTGGAGCCTTGCCACCAACCATAGACCACAGTTCACACTGTAGACCACACTCTCGCCCACTCAGTTCTGAGTGGTGTGTGCTGATTTAAAAGGGCCTACATCCATTGCCACAACAGTACTCAGGATAACCTCCAACTCCCAAAGAAGCCCCTGTATTTCAACTGCTCATCCCCTCCCTACCCCAAAAGTGTCAAGTGCCACTGGCTCCACCTCATGTCATAATTTCTTGCATTGCTAGAATCACCATATGTGAACAAGAGAATACCATCAAGTCCACTCTAGTCCATAGTTCTTCCCCCAATCCTGAGGGGAATGGGATGGTGATGTCCACTCCAACTCCAAGTGAGAGAGGGCTTATATCCCATGGATATGGTGGGTGGGATGATCCTGCCTGCAGATGCAGGCCCTCTCCATTCCCTGGGATGGCCATTGCCCATCGTTGTCTCCTCACCAGGTGACTTGGATGAGTCCATTGAGCTGTAGGGTAGGAGTTGCAGCACCACCTAGATTTCATGCACACCTGGCACATAGGTAGGCGGGAGGCTCCAGTCTCTGGAAGTATACCTAAAAACTCCAGCATCAGATATAGGTTTGAATAGAAGAGACTGGTGAACCATGTGCAAGGAGGACTTATTTGAGTCTAATTCTGTCACTCTCAGGAACACAGATTCCAAAATAGAGCCCACTGATAAGGTGTCAGTCTCTGGGGCTATCCCCCTTATATAGGACCTGGGTGTCTCCAGAGCTCTCAGGGGCCCCTCTGTGTGGGGTGATATGCACTTTGATGTTCTATGAGCTCCTACTGATTTGTGCGTAAGTGTTACCTCTGGGATGACCTCCCGACTATCTTTGAAGTCTCTTAGCCACTTGAACTCATTTGTCTTTACCTTTTCCCCCTTTTATTCAAGGTCTTTTTCCAGTTGTGTTGCCAGTTGACACTTGGTATTAATCCCTCTTTGCCAGGGAGGCTCATCCCCGGGAGTCATGTCCCACATTGGGGGGAAGGTAATGCGATCATATGCTGAGTTTGGCTTAGAGAGAGGCCACATTTGAGCAACAAGGAGGCTCTCAGGTGGCAACCCTTAGGCACCCCACAACTGCAGGCTAAGTCTCATTTACAAGAGCAAAGACTCACAAGTGTAGTCATCAATAAAAAAAAACACATCAGTGGGTCATCCTATTTTGACAGGCACTGTCCCTACACTCAGAGGACTATTGCTGCTCCCTTGGAGACTGTGGCAGAGCTCTCCAGGCTAGGGATTCAGATTCCCTCATTTATTGTGTGATTATCCACCCATCGTGACCATGCCCCATCCCCCGATCCTTTGAATGATTTTCTATATCTTTCATGTATATTCGGATGAACCAATCCCCACGAAACCCCCCCAGACACCCCCCCCAATAATCCCCCGCAGTACCCATTGTAACCCTTCTGTGATCCAAACCCTCCATGAAGATTTAGTCCATAAAATAATCAAATACACTTACTAGGAAAAAGAAACAAGTGTGATAAGCTTACATGCAAGAGACAAACATAAGGAAACTCAGGGGAAAAAAAAAAAGAGAGAGAGAAGGAAAAAAAACAAATAATCAAAGAACAAAACAAAATAAAATATAAATAGTGGATTGGGACATTCAAAAAATGGGCAAAAAAGCAAAGGAAATGCTTTTAAAATATATATATTCATTTTTTTTTCCTTCCTCTTTTCTTTTTTCCCTTTTTTCCTTCCCTTTATCACTGTGTTATCGGATGTCTGGTGTGCCATGACACCTTCCTCCTCTCAGTCCCCATTGTCTCCCAATTTTTCATTTAATTTTCAAAGAAGTTTTAGGTCACAGCAAAGTATATATAAAAAATGGGCAAGTGACCTGAAAAGACACTTCTCCAAGGAAGAAATACAAATGGCTAAAAAGCACATGAAAAAAATGCTCAACATCACTTGCTATCAGGGAAATGCAAACTAAAACTACAATGAGATACCATCTTACACCCATCAGAATGGCAGTTATTAAAAAAACAGGAGACACTAAATGTTGGAGAGGATGTGGAGGAATAGGAACCCTCATCCACTGCTGGTGGGACTGCAGTATGGTCCAGCCACTGTGGAGGACAGTTTGGCGGTTCCTCAGAAAACTAGCAATAGATCTTCCATATGATCCAGCAATTCCACTGCTGGGTATATACCCAGAAGAACTGAAAACAAAAATACAAACAGATATATGCACACCAATGTTCATAGCGGCATTGTTCACCATTGCCAAAAGTTGGAATCAGCCCCGGTGCCCATCAACAGACGGATGCATAAGCAAAATGTGGTACATACATACAATGGAATATTACTCAGCTGTAAGAAGGAACAAAGTGCTAACACATGGAATAACGTGGATGAATCTTGAAGACCTTATGTTTAGTGAAGCAAGCCAGGCACTGAAGGATGAACGGTATATGACCTCACTGATCTGAACTGAGGAAAGTGAGCAGTCTCTGAGAACCATTGTCTTAAAGATAGGTTAACAAAGGAGAGTAAGAGAAGAGCAGGCTTTGAGCCATCACCCATATGGACATAATCTATAGTAAAGGGATAGAGTGTGGTTGCATGTTGGGGGATGGGGCAGATGAGTGGTGGTGTTCCTGGGTTTGGTGGTGCAGCACTGGGGGGTGGGTGGATTAGGAAGGGCTGGTTCAAATCCCCAGGGCATGTAACTGTGAATCTTGACATTCCATGGGTTGGGAGAGGGGGGTATCATGGGCCCTGGGGGGCTGGGGAGAAGGGAACAGTCAAGATCTAATGGGTTGTTTGGTGGTCATTGGGGAAGGTTTTTCATTACCTTACAGTAATGGACACAGGACATGGTAAATATCATCAAAATTATTAAACTGTATCATCTAAATTGTAAACTATAATGTAAATCACTGACAATGTTTAGTTGCTATATTTTGCTATCTGCATAACAGTTATAACAATGCTAACAATCAAGGTCTTCTTGATGTCATTTATCTCTTTAACTATATTGGCTTTCATCTCATTAATTTGATTTTGGAAATTTGTGCTCATCGCACTGATTAGTTCTCTCAAATTCTGCATCTCTTCTGGGACTTTGATGTGTTCCTTTTCGTGGGCCATGTCTTCTATTTTCTTAGTATGCCTTGTAATTTTTTGCTGGTGTTTAGGCATCTGGTTAGGATGCAGTTTACTCAGATGTTCAATCTCTTTCTCTTTTATAGGGTTTTAGTGGCAGGAGGCTGTAAGTTACCACAGCTCTTTGATTTTTGGATCTACCTGGATTGTTAGGATTGTCCTGCTGGTTGCTCAAAACTGGGCACTGGACCCAGTAATTGGTTGTAGAGTCACTTCCTTGGGCCTTGGGCAGGGAGACTATAGAGGCCAGGAAAAGCCTCTCTTACTTATTTTTTAATTTTCTTATGTGCACTTCCTTGGTCTTCCAGGAGATGACGCTCTTTGGAAGTGCTCAATTCAATGCCTGGTCAGAGTGTATTTGTTGTGACACAGACCAGATCAATGTGAAAGAGCTTCCTGTCTGGGGGCTAAGAGCCTTGTAATTCAAACTTTCTGAGACAGTTCTCCAGTCTTCTCTAGTAGCCCCCTCCCTTTTCCCAGCTAGGAAATATTTCTACTCCCCTCTGAGTCCTCAACAATCAGTCCCTGTTAGTAGAGGAGAAGACTGGGAGGTTTGATATCTTTAGCTCGTTGCAGGCTCCAGGGCAAACAATGGCACAGCCCCACCTGGCCTGGAAGGGCTCTCTGGACATGGCAGACCAAACCTATGAGTCAAAAGCCGAGTCAGCCCCAGGCTCTCTCTCCCCTCTCCTGTGGAGTCCTCAACAATTAGTCCAGGCTAGAAGAGAGGGAGATTGTGAGGGTCGGATTTCTCTAGTCCTTCGTAGGTTCTCAGGGCAAACCACCATGTGGAAGGGTCCGTGGGGCTCCGCATCCTGAATTTATGGGTCAGAACCTGAGCCAGCCTTAGGCTGTGTCCCTTTTTCTCCCCTTTCCTGCAGTGGTAGATCCCTGGAGCCCCCTTTGTGTATAGTCACAGGCCCAGAGTCCCAAGAATTCCAAAGAGTGTGGAGGAGGGTGCAGGCAGCAGTAGCCACTGCTGGTTCTAACTCATGGTTCTGTCGTTGTGATTTCCCTCTTTTGTCCCTTTCTCCTCTGGGTGGTGTGTAGCCTTCACCTGCTGTCCTAAACCCTAGAAGAACTTTTTCAGGACTGTTTAGGCCTGTCCTCTAGCTATTTTTCTGGAGAAGAGATTCCCATGTCTTACTAGTCCACCATCTTCCCAGAAGTAGGAGCCAATTCTTATATTAAATCTCATAATATTTACATACATATATAACCTATCAGCTCTGTTTCTCTGGAGAACCCTGACTAATACTAAGGGGAACAAATGGACCTCAAAGAAAGTAGAAGAAAGGTCATCATTCCTTCACCCTTTCACTCCCAAATCATTCTTTTTGCTTCTAACATTTTCCAAAATTTCATGTTTCAGATATAGTCTCTGAAAATAAGAGAAGTTAAGCAACTTGCCTAAAACACACAGCTAATATAAATAGCTCTTTGTAACACAGCAAGCTTCCAGCTTATTATGGTGGCTAATGAGAAGTTATCATGGAAATGGAAAGTAAAACACATCAGCTATAGGGCAATATTTTCTATAGTGCTTTAGAGAAAGACTGTTTTTTCCATTACTCCCTGCTTGTCGAAAGATGAGTTCCCCATGCTAAAACCTGATATTTACACTTTAGTAGCATGAACAAGGACTAGCATTTCAATTTGTCCAGAGACTGAAGGGAAAGTCAGTATGTGGTTTTGAGTTAGATTACATATGTACAATATGGAATAGCAGATCTTCTTTCCTGATCAGGATGAACATAGAGCTTCCTAGAAGGTAATGAGAATAAAGCGTTTCACAAAACTTCAGTTGTGAAATATTTGTGCTCCTTCAGTCTATACATCTGGCTGCTCTTGCTTCTCAGCAACTAGCTGTGATGGGCAGGGGCTCCTCTGGGTCTCTGGCAGTCACCGCAATGGTCTAAACCAATCAGCAAAGGTAAGTTGCTCCCTTATTGGTTCCATTATAAACCTACTGTTTCAGAACCAGAAAGAACTTCCTACTTAAATTCAATTAGACTCTGAAAAATCACCAAATATTTACTTAGTGCAAAAAAAATCCATGATATGTTTGACACCATGGACTATTAAGAAGCATAAGATAACTCTGGGCTCCCAGATATTTATGTTATTTATAACTCAAGACAATTATACCTCATAAGATAATTGGTTAGGAGGACAGTTAAGGTTATACATTCAGATCAGGCAGAAGGACTGATTGCACCATATATGTAGGTTTTTTGTGTGTGCCTGTGTGTACATGCATATGTGTGTGGTAATGAGGAAGGTGTCAAGAGGCAGGGTGAGGGGAGAGGAATACTTCCAATTTGATTAGGAAATTACAATGTGGTTTGGGAATCATGCAAGGTAGGGAGTAGTCTGCTTTTGTGAAGCAAACATATTGGGTTTAGGGCTGGAAAGTTCAATTGTCAATAACCATGACCATGTTTCAGAATACTTTACATTATGCCCTTCTAATTTATTGAATTGTGATATATAATCGTCTTGAACTATCAATAACTTATAAATTTCTGGACACCATAGAGCTATTTTATCTACCAAAAATAGAGGCCACTGACCAGAATGTTAAATTGGTGAAGTTCATACAATTTGATCAAAGTATAATAGATATCAAGCTTCTTCTAATCCCAATTCTTTCTAGTGAAGTCTGGCATTCAAATAAAAACACAGACTAGCATAATTTATGCTAACAGATGTTTCTAGAAAAAGTCCAAATCAGTGACAGCCTAGGAAAATAACAAACTTCAAAGGCTTTTAACAAGCAAGCTGAAAATAAGATGAAAAGTACTATGAAGTGATCTGGGGGGGGGGGGAAGCACAAGAATTATACTATGAGTCACTTGGGATAAAGAGATAATACTGTAGTCATAGTGAATGAGGATGAGTGGAGAGGAAGCAGCTCACTGGAGGGAGGGCATATACTCGCTGGAGAAAGAAATCACAGTGAGGCTGCTCAGGGAGAGCTCCAAGCTTAACCAAGGAAATAAACAAGAAGGAGTCAAAAGAAAGTAGAATTGGCTTACTTCTGCCCACAAGACGGAGCCAGCCTTTAGTAGAGTTGAGAATTCACTCAAAATATCAGTCACTTCCAAGTGGGAATCCCTATTGAAACCATTAGACACTTAAATCTCCAGTCATCTGTGTGACTTATTTCAGAACCCGTTACTATGCCAGCCATCAGCCCAGCAAATTAAATGGCACAGAGTTTAGTGCTGAAATAGCCTGAGGCACGTGTGCTCTACCCTGAATTCTTGAAAGGTATATTTTCCACCTTTCTATTTCGCAGAAGTATAAAATGATTAAAGGATAAGTGTATTGTCTTGCAGATGCTTATCATGTAGATAATGAATAATTATTAAACAAATAAATGGATATGATATAAACTCTCCCTCTCATATAAGTACTTTAGCTATCCCATTCCTTTACTCCAAACCAGAACATAAAGAAGCTTAGGTCATGGACATAGTTAAAATTTAAAATCTTAACTTATATGTGTATAGTGTTCGACAAGAGTGTTCAGAATGCTTGATACAGTAGTATTGGTTGAACTTCAAGAATACACACAAAAATTCAATGTGGCCCAAACTCTTTCAAGAATTTACTGTATCTGGGTAGAATAATTAATTAAGGAAATCAATCATTAATTTATTCATTATTGTTCGAGTACCTACTCTGAGGAAAGACAGTTCTAGAAACTAGAATTACAGAGATAAAAAATTCTGAGTTTACCTTATGGTAGGCCAGATATAACTGTAAATAACAGTATGACGACTGTGAGAAAATATAAAAAAAATTTAAACTGTAGCATATTGCAACCAAATTGGAGTATATAATTTGTCATCATATCTTCAAACTATTCTAGTAGTGTTGTGGCCTAAGTAAGTTGGAGACAACAAAAATAAGAAAATGCCTGCTGATCATACTTGGAGATGAATGTGCCAGATGTGACCTTTGCCTTGACATTTGCAAAGTCTCCTATTATCTCCTCTTGACAATAAGTTATGAAGCTTGGTTTTGAAAACATTCTAAGATGTAATGTTAAAATCTCAAATAAAATGAATTGTTATTCACTTCGGAAACCTTTTGCATTTTATTTTTAAAAATCCAATTGAGGAGGTTAAAAGAAATTAGTTCAATTTTTCTTTTCCTGCATTTTGCCATGTCAAATAGTTTCTGGAGGTAATTGTAGACATGATTTCAGATATTTGGCATGTTGTTAGTTTGGAGGTTCTTTTCTGTAGACATCATTTCAATAAAATCTAGATAATACAATGTGATTCTTGGTTTTGCAATAGAATTTTACCAACCTGATTTTCTTACATCAGACCCTTAAATGAATTTTTAAAAATCCTAATCTGGGTGAGCATTGTAAAGTAGATTCAAATCCATATTAGAAACTACATTTTTGCTTTTGGAATGGATAGAACTTCCATGTATTTTTTTCTGGTTTATCTTTCATTTTTTAACCTAAAATAAGATGAGGGATAACCAGAGTTTCCCAAAGTAGATCAAGACGAGATGATAAACTGCAAATCCCTAACTGACAGTTGTACAATCTGATTGCTACTTCTCTTCTTTCCTCTCTTCATTGCCTCTCCCATCCCCCAAGGTTTCGGGACTTAACTTTTCTATATCTCTTTCCTGACAATCCTTGAACCATCAGTTGGATACGTTGTTAAAAAGACCCTCAAGCACTTAAAAGTAACTCATCCTTTATGAAAAAATAAAGTTGCCATCTCATACATCAATCAAAAATTTTCTCTCTATTGCATTCTAAGCACCTTAGCCAACATTCACCAACACATCAGCTAGCAGTAATGTTTTGCATTCCCTTCTGTTTGGAGACAGTATAACAGCAATAAAAGAAAAGCTACTAACATTCATTTTCCCTTAGCTGACATCAGTTTTCACTTTTATAGCTGGAGGAATCTAAGCAAACAAGTATCTGTAAACCTGCCTAAAACCATGTTCTCAGTATCTTCTTTCCAACCGAAGGGAAAATGATACACTAAGACAAGCAAATCCCTGAATTTCTCCTTGCCAGATACTCCTCCCCTCTGAGGCTTAGGCCAAATGAGGGAAATCACAACCTGATCAGGGCCTTGGGCCTGAAGCAGGATGTAAGAATCAAGAAAAAATAGCCTGTCTCAAAGGTAAGCCAACGTAATCAACCCAAGTCTGGGGTGCCAATTCAGGGGGTTCAGTGTTTCATAATGGGGACCCTAGTGACACTTGAGATCACAAATGTGCATGATATGATTGCTTCATATCTTGAAAGATGCTTAACACCTTTGGCCTCCTCCCACTAAATGCTAATAGCTTTCCCCAGTAATTGTAACAAGAAATACATGCCCAAACATTTCTGAAAGGCCCCTAAGATGGGGTAGCACTGCTAAGAGGAGGCTCACAGGCATGAACTGCTCTGCTAAACACAGTGAAACAGTAATAATGATACCTGGAGGAGAAATCGGGAATGCTGATGTTAAGAAGGAATAAAGTAAGCAACCGGAGGTAGCAAAAAGAAATTCCAGAGACTGAAGCTTATACCTGTGATGGCTTTCAATGTTATCCTAGACAGCTAAGAATAGCTTAGGATCACTTAAAGGTTCCAGAATGGAGCACATACATGCATTACCTTCTTCTTCCTTCTTTTCCCCCTCTTAAATGCTTTTTTCAAAACATGTATTTAAAATTTTTGCATTAATTGATATGTGGCTATTGCTTTCATATTTGAGTTGCCCTCCTAGAATGCTAGTTGCTTTATAGAATTTTTTGCTGACTCTACAGAATGATTCCAAGCCATGAAATTAAATTTAACTGTCATTACTGTAATCCTCATTTCCTCAAATAATGCATCTTCCTAAAGGGGAGAAATCCCCAAACAAAACAAAGAAGAAAGGCTGTATCAACACCAAATTTTCTGAAGGATATGGAAAGGAGATGCAAACCCCAAGAGTTTAGGAAAAGAGGTTCTTGTGGGGAAGGTGCTTGAGAGTAAAAGCAAAAGAAAAGAAGAAACAACAAAATGCCTCGAAAGGATGAGCTTATTCTATTCTTCTGGGATCAGGATTTTTTTCTTTTCTTTTTTCTTTTCTTACTTGAGGAAAAAAAGAACAGTGAAGTCGTCTTGTGCAATTCAGATGATGAATGGGAGGTCAGAAATTAAACTAGAGGAATTAGGAAGGTTAAGAGAAGACACTGGCATGGTCCATTGGCAAAAAGTAGGGATAGAATCAGAGGAGAGATGGAAAGACAGCACCCGAGGTGAGGGCCCCAAAATCCTGTAGATAAGAGGAATCCCCTGCTCAACACTCTTTTCCAGTAGTTGTCAGTGATTTGAGACTCGACTTTGGAATTTTTGCAGCTTTGTTTTTTTTATTTTTTTAATGTTTTCAGTAAATCAAATATGTTTTTATTCCATTACACAAAGTAATATGGGGGAGAGGGGTACATTCTCTGTGCTTGGAGTTGTCTTCCTCTGGGTACCAGAATCTTGATTGTAATACTCAGCTGAGTCAACCCAATTTAGGTATATTTCTTTAATAGAATTTACAAGAGTTCTTTAACATAAGCCCTTCTTAAGATGACAGAAAGTTTTGTCCAGGCTGAGTAAACCCACAATCCTAAATAAGAATTATATATAGAATCTTTAATGAGCACTATTGTTCACATATTCCTCCATTTCTCCTCATTAATTACTGATTATTTCCCTTAGCCTGTGTGGCTGGAGGAAATTTTCTGGCACTCTGTATCCTTGACCCAAACGGTCAATGTTGGGATGTTCACTTCTTACTTCCAAGTAAGAATAATTTAGTGAAATTATTGTTTTACTCAAAATACCGTTAATTTAAACGACTGGGTTCTTATCAGTGAGTTTTTATTAGAGTCTTTATTTCTTTTATTACCCTCAGCAGAATGTAAGCAGCAACTGAGTGATGCCGAAATGTTCTGTGTCTGACCTGAATGCTCTGTCTGTGTGTCTGCATTCACTGTGGGATCAGTGTTCTCTGTGTTTTGTGGCATTTCAAGTCCTTTTGACAGGAAATGGTAAATTGCACAGAAACACGGATAATTCTTATGCCACGTGAGACTTTTTATGCCACAGCATTATCCATTACTCTGGCACCTATAAGTCCAAAGAGAATTGTTTACTCCATTCCCACTATCATGCTGATAACAATTGCAAGTAGGGGATTCTAAGGTACACATACAGATGATCCACACATTTCAAAGTATTTTTTTTCCAAAGTAAAAATACAAACCAAGATAAATATTCACTTTCTTAATCCTTAGAGGAAGATTCCAATTGCTGTAGACAATTTTTGGAAGAAAAAAAAATGTTTTTAATTTCAAGTAGCTTCATTGTCTGATTTAGAGTGTTTATCTCAGTTAATAATTTTCAGTTTAAGAACGGACTATTTTATCTTTAGGCTATTAGGTCTTAGAGTTCTTGGAATTGTCTGAAAGTGTAAAAAAATATGGTTCTAAACAATCATTAAATTATAATTTATAAATAGAAGATAAGAATAGAAAGCATGATATGATACTTGGATTGAATAAAAAGGAACTAAAAAAGAAATTATAAGATTACACATACCCGTTCTTGGAACTATTTAAGCATTTTGGCTTTGAATCTTAAGGAAACTCGAAAAGCAATGTCAACAATGGACAACCATTAAATTTAACTTTTTCTTTTTCTTTTTTTTTTTAAGAGGTACCAGGGTACATGGGAAGCAGTTGCCTAAACACTTGAGCTACATTCACTGTCCAAATTTAACTTTCATCAACAAATTTTGGCTGTCTGCACACTAACTGTAGATTCATTTTTAATAATAGCTTTTATTTTTTTTTTTTTAAAGATTTTATTTATTTATTCATTTCTCCTCCCCTTGCTGCTTGTGCTCGCCGGGTCAGCTAACCACACCGTGCAGGCGGGCTTGCCTTCACCAGGAGGCCCCGGGAACCGAACCCGGGTCCTCCCATATGGTAAACGGGAGCCCTACTGATTGAGCCACAGCCGCTTCCCATAATAATAGCTTTTAAATTGTTCAATACAAGGTGGAAGATAATGTGAGTGATGCTCTTAGAAGGTTTTGTTCTGATCCTAAACACCATTATTTTTTATTTTCATTAGCAAACCTAGATGGTAAAAACAGAAAGCATGTTCATCAACCCCAGAGACCAGAAGTGGGCAGAAGTTCTTTGCATAGTGGAGGGCACGGATTTTATCTGAAATGACTTCGAAAAATTTCACAAGGATTTAGAAAACAATTTAATGTGCCAGATTTTCTTTATCATCTAATGATTTCCTGGCATATACAAAGGCAGACACATAGTGAAGACAATATAGAGTAAAGCCTAATAGTGCTGAAATCTGAGTCAGACAGAATTGACTTTAATTCTTCAGTTTGCATGGTACTGGCTCTATGATGCTAGGCAAATTGCTTAAGTCCTTAAAGCCTCAGTTTCCCTATCTGTAAACTGGAGATTAAAAAAATACCCACTTCAAAGAATGTGTATCACAATCTATGGCAGAGAGTGAGTATCCATTAATAATAGCTCTTGCTATTATTAAAAATGAAAACAACCATGACCATAACATCAACATGTTTTAGGATACAATGTTCTAGGGAAGGATTTAATGCTCTACTAGCCAGAAGAGGTAAATGGATTTTCAAGTCATTACCAGGAAAAACTTGAGCTCTTGCAGGATGACTCAGCAACCTTCAACAGAGATGGGAAGAATACTCCACTTGGAAAATTCAATGAAATCAACTCCACAAATGTTTATTTACTGTCTCCTATTCACTAGGAACTGCATTGGGTTCAGGAGATTTAAAAATGAGTAAACCAAGGAATTTAGCTTACAATCTGGTGAGGGAGATGAACTTACAAATAAATAAATCCCTGAGAGACGTTTTAAAAGAAGAGAAGCATCAGCTTACCCTAGGAAAGCCAGGGAAAGCTTTGAAGAACAAGTGACAATGAAATACAAGCTGGGGTTAGCTGCCAGTATGCACAAGCTTATTATCATCGATCTCTGTCAACTGCCTCTTCCCCTGCACCATACCCAAGATATTTCCCAGGGCTACTTTCAAAATCCCTATGCCTTCTGGGAGCTTGCATTTTATAATACAGGAAAGATATGTACATGTTGACTAACAAAATTAAAGAAGGAACAAAAGATCCTTTTCTTTTCTACCATGTACTTTCTACCAATCCATTATGGTTAGTGAATGTAAGGAAAGGAGGAAAATGTTTAGAAGTTATTTTCACTAAAGCATAATCCAGACGCCGTGTGTGCCCTTGGAAACGCAGAGGACAAGGACCACACTAACTCTCAAACAGCTCTTGCTGCCATTGTTAGAGATGATTTGCATGGACCACAGTCATAATTCATAAAAACATTTGTTTTTATATTCTTTGTATAATAGTAGAATGCATCTAAAGACAGCATAACATGGAAGGATCCAGGTCATTTCATTTACCAAATACTTGTCATAACCTTAACTGAGTGGTTTATCTGATTGTTTCCAATAAATTACAGGAGAGGTGGAAAACAGTGGTCAGGGGAGGATAATAAAAGATGTATGACATAATATATTTATATCTACTAGTCTTCATGTATAACCTTGTCAAACATGATCAAATCTCCTATGTAAAAGATGAAGCAAGCTAAAGCACAATTATGAAATATTTATTTTAAAGTACAGGTTGCATGAAATTATTTTTTTTTTAATCTATTCATCTTTAGTTGATTGTAAACTTCTGTTTAAACGGTACCTAAATTCCAATTCTCACTCATATTCCAACGTCAAATAATCCTAAGAATGGTACTAAATTGAGGAAAATAAATCTCTAGTAAGGATAAAGAGTTGATGTAGCCTCTAAACTATACATACTTCTTTCCATATATTTTCAGTTGTACAGTATTAAATTCATAGGTTCTGCTCTGAAAGAGATACAGAGCCCTTTTAAAAGTACACTGAATGTATTTAATTGGAATTTAGGTTTATCTAGTGCTTGGGTAATAAGTTTTGGCAGGAATTCTATGGACGTGATGCTGAGACCACTTCCTACATGCTATCAGGAGGCACACGTGTCCGCATGTCTTATTGTGGGGATATTGACCTTGATGACTTGGTTTCAGGGGACATCTGAGGGTTTCTCCACTGCAAAATTACTATTTTTCCCTTTTGCAATTGTTTTAGTTTCTTTGGGTGCTCAAGCAAATATCGTGAAATGGGTCAGGTTAGACAATGGGAATTTCTTCCCTCACAGTTTTGAGGACGGGAAAATGTCCAAATCAAGGCATCATCAAGGCATCATCAAGGCAATGCTTTCCCAAAACTGTCGTTCTGGGGCTGGATGCCATGATCCTTGTTCTTTGGTTCCTCTGCCACATGGTAAGGCACATGGTGGCATCTCCTGGCCTCTCCAGATCCACTGAATTTCAGCTCCTGGCTGATCCCTGTGGCTTTTTCTCTCTCTGTCTGAATTTCACTCCACTTATAAAGGACTCCACCAGAGTCACCAGAGGAGACCACAGCTTAACTGAAGTAGCCTCATCAAAAGGTCCTCTTTACTACAGATCCACACCCACAGGAATGGATTAAGTTTAAGAACATGTTTATCTGGGGGTACATACAGCTTCAAACCACCATGGTAATTAATAATTTCTTTTATTTTACTTGGAATAATGACATCTCTGGTATTTGCCAAGAGGTAATTTTCTATTTCCAACTTTCTGGAAATAGAAGCTGTCTCTTCTCCCCCATTTAAAAATATTTATTCAACTATAACGAATGGACCTGTGATTATTTATCTTATCCTGCAGGTTGCAATCCATTGCTGCCATTATTTATTTTTTAGCAGATACTTCAAGTGCTTCACATCTTGTCTCACAGGCCTCTTCCATGGATCTGTGCTGCTAATTCAGACTGGCAGGGACAGTGCATAACTTTTGCTTTTTTTATCTTGGGTCTTCTCCAAACCCCTTTCACTTCACATCCCAATCTGCCCTCCCCCAAGAATCTCCTTCTAGACCCTTCTCTGCACTTACATACTAGGTCTTTTCATGCTCCTTTTATGTGTGAGTGTATTTTCAAATAAACGAGATCACACTGTTCTGCGTCAAGTGCCTTCACTTAAAAACATGTCTTGGTTAAGTCTTCAGATCGTTCCTATGAAGGTTGAGCCCTGAAACCCAACAGATATGTGGCATATCCTACGTTCCAATTCTTCGGGCTTGCCCTGGACAATTAACAAAACAATGGTGATAGACCAGTCCTATCCCCAAAACAAGGAATCTCTTCAACTGCAAGCAAAACATTCCATTTCCTTTGCCCCATATTATCTACGTCCATTCTCAGCCTGAAGCAGTCAGAGGGAACATCATCCCAAATCCCTCAAGACTGAGGAATGAACAAACCTAAGAGGGAGTATTACCATGGACCAAAGCAGATTTATTGTTATTGTGGTTATTACCTTGGGTTAACAGAGTAACTTGCAACATTGATATAAAAATTTAAAAATATAAAAAAATAAGACATGAAAAGCACCATCTGTTCATGTTCAAATCTTAAAGAAAAAAATTTGACTTGTTAATCATACAAGTTGCTCTCTAAAGAAGTGTACTGGAGACATCCGGATGTGGGGTTATAAATAAAAATGAAAGCAAAATACCATCCTTAAAAGTGAAACTCTTAATTCAAACTTACTGGATAGCTGACAGTGAAAGTGAAAATGCTGGCATATATAGATATTGGGAAGTCTTGGGATTTGGATTTTATCGCTGACCATATGTTATATTCATACTTAGATTGACATTTTAAAATAGTAAAAATTCATTAAAAGTCTAAAAGGAATTCATTATAACTGGGATGACTCAATTAATTCTGTGTTCCCTTCTGACACGGATTATATGTCAGCTTCCATTGGTAACATCATGTTAATGCATACATTTGGGGACACATAAATGTCCAGTCCACTTAATCAAGATAAAAAGAGTGTACATTAAATAGGCATTTTTACACAAAAGCAGGGCAATAATAGATATTTACCAAGCGCCACTCTTTGATACCTACATAAGGGAAATATGAGGCCCAGACAGGTTCAATTACTTGTCTATGGTCACATATCTAAAAAGTAGTAGAGCAGGCATTCAAATCCAGATCTATCTGCCTCCATACCCTATGCTTTTTCACAACAGCAGACTGTCTCCCTGGGCTACACAGGGGACTGGTTTATCCCTTTTCAGTTTCCTTAAGCATGACTACTATGTCTGTTGTACCTAGTACCCACAATTACCCAACTGCTTTTATCCAATTCAAAGGGCCCCATAGCAAATCATCACCTCAAAAGGTATTTCTGAAAGTTGAAGAAAGTTTCTTAGGAATGAAATGTTACAATTAACAACAGCAGCAGCACCACCACCACTTTGGCTTTTGTTCGTCTTTCTCTCTTTTTTTTTCCTGTGATACTCCATGTAGGTTGATCACAAAACAGGAGTTTCTCTTGTTCATCTATTTTGCTAATTTTAACCTCTATTACAATTCCAGAAAAAAAAGGCCTTTTGTACTTTAGCTCCCATCCTTCACCTCTCTCCCCATCTCCAAGGAAGTGATCCTCAAACTGTACAAGTGTCTCCCTTCTCCTTCACTCCTTCCATGGTCTTGGTTGGCTCTCTTTGGCTAGCTCTGTTTTCATGTAAATCCTCCTGCCCTTATTGTGTTAAATAGGGAATCAGAAGCAATAATCCTTGTCTTAAAGAGGCTATCAGACAGAAACTATTAAATGACAGTGGCTAGATCTAGAGACCCATCCAAATCCAACTTCTAGATGGGCTTTATTAACTCTTTTCTACTTCAAAATATCTTTACCATATTAACTGAATCTGTCTGGATCATTCCATTGGCTTGAGGTAGGCTTGGCAAATAGGTATAATCTAGAGCTCCTGTTCTGATCCACTGATAAAGCTTACCTTGATCATGGGCTGAAAAGCTTCTGAGAGACATCTGGGTTGATTGTGAGAGAGTAACACAATTGATTTTTAATGTCAGCCATAGAAGAGGAAAGGCGATAGCTAGTGCATATGTTTTATACTTTCTATTCTTAGTTTAAGGCCCCCAAATTCTCGATTCAGATTTTTTAAAAATCAGGAGAAAACCACTGGACATATTAAAGTCTCTTATATTCAACTCACAAATATTTAATGAGCCCTTTTCATGGGGTCTTAATATTTGGGCTTAACATTGATATAGGTATAAAGAAATATAAGACATGGATCCTAATTTCTATAGTGATTCCAAACAGCAGGACAAAAAATATATTATGGAGGCTAAATGACAGGAAGTAAGAATAAATGCCATAATAATTATTAGATGAGAACATTACTGAGGGATATGAAAATCTGTGAAGGATTCATGGTGAGGATAAAACTTAAATTGAGTCTTAATTGATTTTCAGGACTTATATATGCAGAAAGATAAGAGATGGGTATTCCAGGATGGAAGGGGCAAGCTTGAGAGTCACATTTTGGAAAGATTAATTGGTCAGCATTATAATCAACAACCATTACTATAGAAAACAGACATTACCATAGACAAGGAAAGGACCTGCATGGGTGGGGGGAATCAGAGGGGCAAGAATCACCCCAACATTGGTACTTCTGGGAGATAGTAGGGTAAGTAGGGGTGATATGATAACTTCTCACATTGATTAGTGCTTAAGGCATGATGGGTTGTGTGCTAGGCACGCTACACTTGCCATCTAATTTAACATTTTTTTACAACTGGATAATGTAGGAAGATTATTGTCTGTTTTTAGAAATAAAGTAAAACCTTGAGAGGTTATGCAACATGCTGAGGACATGTAACTGGTAAACCCTGAAGGCAAGATTTGAACAGTGGTGATCCTCTAAGGCAAAGTCCTTATTGCCCATTATGCTGAGGGCAGATGGGATGCTAGAAGGACAGCATGTATATTTCCTTTGTACTGATGCATCCAGCCCTGCCTGGAAGATAGCTTTAGATATCTACACACGACACCAGCTTGCCAAGACACAAGGCAGATGTAGGGGACAGCAGACCACCATGTTTCTTTTAAGCAAAGGAGTCTAATCTGGTCCTACATCTATCATTTTGACCGAGATACATTTTATAACATCATTTCCTCACTGGTGAAACAAGGATAGTGAAACGAAGCAATACAGTTTATTGGAAAGAGTTAAGTTAGAGCCTGATATACTTGGTTCAAGCCCTGGATCTACCACTTACCAGCTATGTAACAAGGGAAGAGTTATTTAATATCTCTGAATGTATAAATTGGAGATAATGATTTCTCTGTGGAATTACCATACAGATTAAATGAAAGGGTAAAAAACATGAATTTACTGCAACGGTATCTAGCACAGATCCATAATCCCCTATCTGTAAATCCTGAAACCAGATGTATTTTGAAATTCAGATTTTTTTTATCTGATAAAGTTAAAAGATGCATATATCATATATTATTTAATACTCCAACAGGTTCTGAGATGGCATCTCATAATCATATAGTTAATGGTTCTGCAATGAAATACAGTTGATTTTCATGATTCATGGATTCTGTATTTGTGAATTTGCCTACTCACTAAAGTTTATTTGTACCCCCAAAATAAATACTCACCATTATTTCAGTCATTTGTGGAAATTTGCGAAAATTTTGATTTGCCCAATATGCATGTTCTCAGATGAAGGTGAACAAGGAGGAAATGCTTCCTTGTTTCAGCTCTCACACTAAACAAGTGTCCTTTTCATGGTATACATAGTGCCATATTTTTTCACATTTTTGCGCTATTTTTTTTTTTGGTGATTTCACTGTTTAACCTGGCTCATGCACATTGCTAAAATAGTATCTAGTTTTCCTAAGTGCAAGAAGGCTATACTGTGCCTTATGGAGAAAATGTATGTGTTTGATAAGCTGTTTAGGCCTGAGTTATATTACTGTTGGGTATCAGTTAATGAATCAATGATGTATATTAAGTAAGGTGTCTTTAAACAGAAATACACATAAAACATGGTTATGTATTGAGTGGTTGATGAAATGTGGCCAGAAGCTCATGGGAACATAACTCTGAATTTTCCCTAGGAAAAATGGTTCAGTATTTGCTAATTGAGTATTTGTGGTGAGTTTATAGACCATAACTACTGCAAATAACAAGACTTGATTGTATATGGACATTCATACTAACTAGAATGAATGAAGACTTTATATAGCTGCATGTAATTTCAGGTCAAGTTTTGTTGCCAAACAAGTTTGCAGCAAACTTTCTCAGTAAATACAGAAAAAATGCTGATAATTAGGGAATCTAATTGAAAGGTATACAGGAATTCATTCAACTGTTCTTGCAGTTTCTCTCTAAGTTTGATTTCTTTTGCAAAATAAAAAGTAAAAAGAAAACTTTATTTTCAGAACTTTTCTGGATATTGGAAATATGTTCAAGAGATTGTGGATACATAAATGTTCAATAATGGTAGTTTCCTTCTCTTTGTGTTCCAAGTAAAGTACAAAAGATCCAAGTTACCTCTGAGGTATCAGGTAAGTGATTAATTGTACTGTAGAATGGTCAGATCCTTCAGAACACTGTATTTTGGAGACATTGATTAGTTATATCTTACAGAACCAGAGTTTGCCATTTTTAACATTTTGAGTAAGAAAGTCACACTGCCAATTCTGTAGCCCTATGATTCGTCTTTTCTCCTTAGAGGAGATGAAACAGAGGCCCCTAGGACCTTGTTCACTTCTCCCCCACCCCCAATATTTCTTCCCACATCCTGTAAATGCCTGAAAAGACATGCCATTATGGATTTTCTTATTCTGAGTCTAGAGTTCCCCCACCTTCACCCCAAGCCCATTGAAGCCATTGACAAGAAAAGCCAAGGACAGCCAGAGCTTGACTGATCGTCCTCAGCACAGGTTCACTATGAGCCCATAGGGACTTTATAGAAGGTCTGTCCCAGAGAAGCTTGTCTTTTCCATCTAGGCAGAAGTCTGAGCTGAGAGATTCAGGGGTACATTCTATAGGCAGGACACATGCCAGACTTCACAGGCCGGTGGGCACAGGGAGTTCCAGCCATCCTCACAAACACTCAACACTCATGCTGGGGGTAGAGCAGCAGATGTGCTGTTTGGAGGTCTCCTAGCAACAAGACCATGCCAGTCTCTGAGGCTTTGGCTTAGTCAGACACTTCTACATACTTAAACTTTTTGTACCATTTTTCAGACAAGCTCCCAGAAAATATGAGTGTTTCAAAGCTTTATACAATGTGATTATTTTTGCAACGTGATGGCAGAATACACCTTTGATTACCTTTTGGCATGCCACCTGTACTTTTACACACAGGTACTTCCATAGCACTTTTAAAAATATTGTATCTAAAAGAATATCCACAGTTGGTTTTCATTTTTGAACACATATACATAAAAATATGTACACATACACATGCATAGTATGTATTAGAAAAAGACATAACAAAAAATAAAAGAACAGCACTTATCTCTTCATGGTAGGATTAACAGTGATGTCATCTTACTATTTTGATTATTTTTAATTTTTAATATCATATTCAATAAATTATTCCTAATTTGGTAATAAGAATAAATATTAACATGATAATATTGAGATTACAGACCATTAATGAACATGAACTTTGTATACAAATTAATGGTAAAAGAAGAAATACATGCACACATACTCACACCAAAAATTTCAAGTCTACATATGCATGTGGGTAAAAATGGGAAGAAAATATAGTTTAATAAAAATGGTTCCATTAGAATGGAGGGAGTTCTTTCCCAAATTCTTGAATTTGGATTTCAAAATAACAAAATAACTAATCTTAAATGAAAAATAATATAGCTTGCATATTTCCAGCCAATTTTTAATAAATGCAGAGGAAAATCATTTCTATTTTGCCTACAAGGGTCAGAAGGGAAGGTTTCAATAGCATAAAGTTACAGTGTATTTTAGACCCACTGTTTATACATTCATTCTTTTATTCATTCACTCAAAAACCAAGTCTGTGTATCTACTTAGTGCTCAATCCATGAAAGGCATTGGAGATACAGACCTGAAACACTGGGTGCCTGCTCTCATGCAGGTTAGAAGTCTGTTAAAAGTCAAGCTGAGAGAGAAAGTAAATAGGAAGTATTATTAATTACAGTATTTCTCAAACCAGCTTTTGTTGATGTGTTCTCATGGATCTTAGAATCTTCTATAATGTATTCCTTTGTTTCATATTTCATTTATATGATGATCTACTTAATAAAACAAGCTTTTCAGTATCATCTTAATGTCATAACCAAGCACTAACACATGACCTCAGGGTCTACATTTATGCCTGTGATTATTATTGCATAGTTTAAGTACCAAATACTGTTTCATTATTATGGCTAATGAGAAACAGACTTAAAAATAAATGCTATGTTTATGCTAAGTGAAAGCCAAATAATATTACAGGATATTTAGAAGTAATTTAGATAGTAACAAATGGTCAGACAATTGAGTCATTTTAGGACGTAATCATTTTGATTATTTGTAATTTTTAATATCATATTCAATAAATTATTCCTAATTTGATAATAAGAAAAAATATTCTTATGGTTGTGCCAAACTCAAAAGCTGTCAGAACTGTATCTATGCTGTGAGTAGATGTTTGTCAGCAAAACATCATTTGTCACATTAACTAAGTGTTAATATTAATTTCATCCCACTAGAATGCAGCTTTATGTGAGGGGGGCATTCTTTGTCCTATTTGCTACAATATTTCTAGTGTCTGGCCTATAGCAGGTATCACCTAAATATTTGCTGAATAGATGAATAAATGAGTGAATAAATGAATGAATGAGTGTTTTTAGTTTTGTTCATATTTGTTTTCTAAATTTATGTTTGTTTCATAGTTGAATACATGCTTGCTATTTTCTGTATTTAAATAATATTATGTAAAAATAATAACACAGTTGGTTTGTGAGAAATTTTCATTTTTAAAAGAGATATAAATATTCAAAGGGTATTTCCAGTCTTTTAAAACCATAGTTTATGGTTCACTTCACCCCTCCCCTTCCTATGACATCATTTTCTTGGCTTCTCTCCTGTCACATATTGTTTCTGACAATTCCAAATTCAAAACTGCAGTGTGTCCTTTCCCCACCACCCCCCACACTCCCCACCACCTCCCATTCTGCTTCCTGCACGTATCAAACCTATCTCCTCCTCTTCAATCGGCCGTTATATCTATTGGTGGAAAGATAGCAGAGAAATAAACAAAACCCAGAGATCCAAGTAGGTTTTTGAATGCCAGTAGAGCCCTCAAGTGAAGGAAAAAGAGTCCCTGGACTCAGACTAGGGTTCAAATCTTAATTCTACTATTTGTGTATTAACTGTCAGAACTTGAATAGGTCTGTTAAACTCTGGTGTCTATTCTCCTCATTGACAAAATGTTCAAGGGCCTACTTAGTACAATACCTGGCAATAGCCCTGGGCAAGAGAGGCCCCTGACCCAGGCCACTTAGGAGGATTCACTGAATGTCCTCTGATGGGAACCACTTCCTGTTATGTGAGGAGTTCATGGCGTCAAAGGTATGGGCCGTCTTGGAGACCAAGCACCATATTCCAAGAACTGAACCCTGAATTCCCTGCCTAAATGACCCTGCTTTGAAGGCCTAGCTAGGTCTCTTCCCCAATTCTCCTTCTGATGGGAAGCCATCCAATTGATGTGCATACCCCTAAGCTTGGGGAGTGGTCTTCAGATGGTGTGGTAGAACTTGTTGGCATGCGCTGGTATGTCTATAACCCTAAGTGTGTGTCCTTGAGCTGGAGTAGGATAGAGCTTGGGGTGGAAAAGAAAAAGGTGGGCCTTGGCCTAGGGACACTGAGCCATTCTTCTTATCCTACCCCCTTTTGGCTAGGAACCCTGAAGAGTTTAAGATTTCATTAAAAAATTTTCACTTTGAACCAGGCCTTCCAGGTCATTTTAAAGAATTTTTGTGAAAGTTGGAAGATAAAAGTCCTTTGGGAATAGTTTGTTAGCTAGATTTAGAGCTTTTAAATAATTAGTATAAAGCATACAGGCCTCCATTTGTACTTTTGCTCCAAGTCCTACAAATGTGTAGGTGGATCTGCCTGGGACATGGTAACAGTGTGCAAGTAAATGCTATTATCATTTATTACCACACTAGGTGATTGCATGGCCAATGAACAAGCACTTATTGGAAACTTTTAGTTTAGAGCACTGTCCTAGGCACATTTGGGAAATTAAAAAAAAAAAAAAAAAATAGGAGAAAAAGTCTAGGCTTCAGGGTGCTTATGACCTGATTAGGCATTATAAATCAGACACATTCATTTCAGAATAATCTCAGAAGTGTCTAGAATTTTATGAAACCAATTTTCTGCCAGGCTTATGGAAAACAGTCTCAACTGAATTATAGCCACTGGGGTTCTATAAATCTATGTACACAATGCCATCCTTTCTTATCTCATTTAATCATCCTGTCTTTCAAAGGTTCAGGCTTTAGCTTCCTGGATAAGCCTCCTTGGCTGCTTCTTTCCATCCTCCACTGCTCTTCTCAGAACTCCTGGTAGAGCTAAGGTCATCAACAACACTTTAACTTCTAATTATTCTTTGTTTCCTGTTAATTGGTCTATGTTCCTATGGAGGCAGTTTTACAAAGACAGAAATCTCGTCCTGCATTTCACTTAAATAATTTTCTCTAAATTGTCCTTCCTTTCAGCTTCCCTCATCCTTTTCCTTGTCACTCTTCTTCACCACATCCACTCCATGAATTGATCAGTCCCTCTATTATGCTCTAATGCTTTGTTCAGCCCAAAATTATAGAACATAATTTCCTATGCACACACAGACATTACAAGCACACACACACACACACACACACATCTCCAGGTCTCCCACACTTAGTGGAATACTTAGTTAAAAATGGATTACAATAAACCCCATACAAGGTAAAGAGCTTCACATTCTTGTTCCAACAGAGAAAGGAGAATTATCTGAGTAAATAAGAGGTTCTGAAGTGAGGAAGGCTTTGGAGAGGAAAATTGTCATATTATTGGAAAGAGTGGAAGGAAGTCATTGCTGGGAGTTAGGCCCAATCATACTCTGGACCACAGGGATCACACAAAGATGACTCATTGTCATGTGCCTCCTGGGAGGGAGGTGGCAGGTTCACAGCTTAGGTCACATGCTCAGGGCTGCTGAGGCCAAGCTCCTGCTTCTGACCCAAGGAAAATGGCATTCACACCTTTATGTCAGGATCTTTCACCACAGCACAGCTCCATGTCTCAGCTGGGCTGTGATGAAGCTTCTTGCTCAGCTCTGTCAGCTTAGTTCTGCTACTGCCCTCACGAGGCAGAGGGCTCCATAGGCTAGGGACTGTCTTATTCAATGTTTTTTTTTTTTTTTTAGTATACTTTTTAATTTAATTAAAAAAAAACTTAGATCACATAAATATTACATGAAAAATACAGGGGATTCCCATAATCCCTGCTCCTTACCCCTCCCATAGATCAGTATCAGGCAAATAAGGTATACTCAGTCATATACAATGCAGTAGGTGAAAAGCGCACAGGCTTTGAAGTCATACAGATGGGACTGGGTTTGAATACTGGCTCCATCATTTAGAAGTTGGATGACAAGTTAGTTCAATATTCTTGTCTAAAAAAATAAAGGACTGAAATTAAAGTCAAATTATTATGACAATTACGGTCTCTCAAATTATTTACATGGCATGCCTTATTCTAGAGGGGAGTTAAGATGACCATAACACAAGAAGATTTTTAAAATAAAGATTAGTTTGAATAAGGTTATAATAGAAGATAAAGTAGAAAAGATGTCATGAAACCGGAGCAATACTATTGTGCAAAAGGAAAGTGATTAGTTATTGAACATATAATGGAGGGTCACAAATATGATTCTAGACACCCCCACAGTTTATGAAAGGAGAAAAACACACTCAGTAATGTGATTTATAGAGACCATATTAAGAAATCAAAAAAGATAAAAGCAAACTATTCAGAAGACCAAGTGAAGCCACATAAAAATTTCTCCCATGGGTTTTCATAAAAGATCTATGCGACAAAAGCATATTACAGCTTTCATAGCTTTGCTTCTTTTGCCATATATATCTATGATATCATTCCAAACTATAATTAATAAATTCTGGAGGTAATGGGAATCTTACCAATGCTGAATAAAGAGGCAGCTACCATTTCAGATATTCTTGGAGGAATTCTGCAGAGGTTTAAGGCAGTCTTTTTAAAATACTCTTTCTTTCAGCCAAACTTTCAATACTTATTAGTATTGATTAATCTAAGGTTATAGTCTGGAATAAGTATTTGGAGTTCCTGTGTCATAAAGTGCAGAGCTAGACACTTTAATAGTCAACTGAGAATGAGGAACAATTTTTATCTACTTATAAAATCTGAGACGGTAAACAGTATAAAAAGGACCTGGTTGTGCATGTAAGAACTTAACAGAGAACCTGTCATTTATTACACCTGCAACAAATAATGACATTTCTTATATGTGAATATATTAATGGATACATTGCAGCTATCCAATATATATTTAACTGGCTGATTAATCAGTTGGAAGTGAATACAGAAAACAGTGAATGAAATTGAGGTTAGAGTTAATCGAATCAGGTTTTTGTATGAAGAAGAAACTTAGAAAGTGAACTGAGATACCAAATTGTTTAAACCATTAGCTTTCACATGCATTTTGTAGACTTCTTTTTACAATTCAGGAGAAAGGCATGATCTTAATATATTTGTGCCAGCAACAAATTATTATTCAACCTTATATCCAAGTTCTACAAAACATTTAGGCTCTACCAAAATTGTGTCAGAAAAGTAGATGAAGGTGGAGAATCTAGCCAATTACACAGATGTTTTCAAGTAGTTAGATTTCTTTAAAAGACTTGGATACTTAAATGCTACCTACTTTTCCTTCAAGATTTTCTGCTATGGTACCATGTCTTCATTGATAAGAAGAAATCTGGTAAAAACTCGCAATTCATTTAATGTGAAAAACTATCATTCATTTAATAAGCATTTATTAATAATTATAATAAATAATAAAATAGTCATAATAATAGTAATTTAACCTACCATTTATTGAGTGTGCACCTCATGCCAAGCAATGTTGTAATTTTTAAAAATGATAAAATATATAATGCATAAAAAGAGCATGATCACATTATCTTTTTTTTTTTTAATTATAAAATGAACCCCCATGTACCAAATAACCAGCTTAAGAAACATATCATTACTAATGTTTCTGAAGGTCTAGGTGTGCCCATCCCCAATCAAATCACCCATCCCCACAGAGCATTTTGTGTTCATTATTCCTTTGCTTTTCTTCAGTGGTCATCACATATATAAGTATCACTAAATAATACTATTTACTTTTGCATGATTCTAAACTTTATGTAAATGTAATCATGCTATATATTTTCTTTTCTTTTTACTTTACTCAATATTGTTTTTACTCAATATTGTTCACCCATGTTGCAGTCTGTAGCCATATTTCATTCATTTTCACTGCTGCATTTCATTCTGTTGTATAAATAAGCCACAATGTATATAGACACATTGGGTTGTTTCCATTTTTTACAATAATTAAACAACGATGCTACAAGCAACATGGTAAACATGTTCTGTTAATTCAGTAGTTATTAAATAAGCTATGTCCCTAGAGAGAGGACATGCCCTTTTTTTCTCCTACTCTCCCAGGGAAATTTCCTAGGAAATAAGATAATATTTATATTCTTCTCTTCAATCATGAGTCTAGCCTTAGTAACTGGGAAACTTGATTATTTTCCCCAAGATCTCTTTCATCATATATCCTTCCAGAGTGACCATCTTCTACTGAAAATGCTCATTATCACATCCTTCTAGAGTTTCCAGAAAAGTAGTAAGATTAAGCTGTGCTGTGACCTTTCTTTAAAAAGACTAAATAAAAATGAGAAGGTAAGTTTTAAGGGAAAAAATTTATAATTCAATCATATAGCCATACCCAATATTGAACTTTGGAAGGCAGGAGACCAAGATTTTATCACATCATTAGAGTAAAGCATTTAAGATAATTCACACTGATGGGACACTTGGTTGTATTAAAAATATTGACTAAGGAGACTGAGACAGAGAGGAGCTGAGGAGCAGAGGGACACACCCACTTTATAATGCAAGAGGATACTTGGGAGTCCCGCTTGCCAAGACCCCTGAGCTGCCCCTTCTAGCAGCACACAAGAGTCCTTTGGGAGAGAAGGAAGAGGGCTGGGCCGGCTGGGTGCTCAGGAAGGGCAAAACTGAGACATCCCCTGTCAGTCTTGCCACCCCAGCAGCACTCCTCAGAGCTCAGGACCAGGGAAAGCATAGGCATACACCCTGGGGTTCCACTCCCCTATCCTCCCTGCGGGTGTAAGTGGAAGCCCAGAGCTTAGCAGAAGGACCCCTCCACTGTCCCAAAGGAAGGAGATGGGGCAAGTGCCCCCACTCAACTCTCAATTCAGCTCGCCTGCCCTCTACATCTTCCTCGATGCTAGCCTGATTCACAAGTCTCTAGAGCTCTTTGGAGCAGCAGCAGCCCTGAGCCTCAGCCTGGCCTGCTCCATGTTGGCCAGCTGGAAATTGATGAGGACAGCGACTCTGGAAACCGGTTGGTATTGAAAGATAGAACAAGCCATGGACTTGTGAAGTCTCACCTCATGTTTGCTGAATGGAAGAGGTGTAGATTCTGAAGGAGCAGATCCAGGATCCCACCGAGTGAAATGCCCTACTAGAGCAGGAGAATGGACAGAATGACTGCTACATGCCCTGCCCAGCTCCCAGCAACTGGTCAAGCTGCCCACCTCGGAGGTCCAGCAGCTCCCAATGGGACCACTGTCTGATCCTCCTGGGGAGGGCTTCAGAATGGGGTGTGTGATAGATTCCAACTCCAGGAGGGATCCTGGCCTCCTCCTCTCCACTTCCTAGGGGTCGGTGTTCTGCAACCCCAGCAGTGGATGGGCTGAGGGAGTTGGAGACTCCTTAGCACTCCCACCCCACAGCTTGTTTCCCTTGCAGTGCCCTCGCTTCTCTGCTCAGGTGAGACAGTATAGACAGTATCTGGAAGTTCTGGGATTCAGGTTTGAATTAGAATAATAAATATAATTATTTTATTGGGGTAAAATGGTCCCAAGATAACGTAGAACATACAGTTGCTGCTCGCGTCAAGTATAATTGTTAGAAAAAAATGCTA
This sequence comes from Tolypeutes matacus, assembly GCA_026826555.1. Lineage (NCBI taxonomy): Eukaryota > Metazoa > Chordata > Mammalia > Cingulata > Chlamyphoridae > Tolypeutes > Tolypeutes matacus. Next base: position 14,933,460 of record JAKSZT010031676.1, read on the forward strand.
CAGCACATATCAAAAAGACTGAAGTCTATTTCCAAATGAACCACTCTCAAGACAGCAAACTTAAGGGTGGCACATCTTTACAATATTCAGTAATTAACTCCAAGCTTAGTGTGAAAAAATAATTTTAAGTTGGAAACATGGACTTCAGATTGCAAAGATTTAACAATATAAATGGTCATTACATACAATTAAAATATACTTTTTCCCCTACTCAATTTTTATGTAACTAACTTTATTAAATAAGCTGTTTGTAGGAGTGAAGACATAGAGCTGAGAGGGGAGGGTTTTTTGCATCCTCAAGTATCAAATCTATCCAATTCCCAAAGCCTTTATAAACCATGTTTTGTTAATCCAGCTTCCATCCTATCAAGCTCCTTTCCTCTACAAACTTCTTTTTTTTTTTTTTTTTTTTTACCGGGAGGTACCGGGGATTGAACCCTGGTCTCTCCATATGGTAGACGGACGCCGAACCTCTTGAGCCATGTCTGTTTCCCTCTCTACAAACTTCTTGAAAGAGTATTCAATTACTCCTGTATTACCTTCCTCATGTAATTCCATTTCACACTGCACAACAAACCAGCTCCTGTCTCCACCCTACTAATGAAAATGCTCATCAACATTAGAAAACTCCTAAACACCAAATTATAATCTTTCTTAGTGATTATCCCCATGGACTTCTCTGGAGAATTTGAACCTGTTGTTTATCCTTTCCCTGAAACCCTCTTTCCTTGGCTTCCATTCCTAAGTATACCAAGTTCTTCTCCCACCTTTGTTTTACTCCACGTGCACTTTCTCTGCCTAGACTGCTTTTTCTTACTCTACTTGTCCTTATTGCAGAAAACGTTCAACCTCTCCTCCATGATCCAATTCAATGCCACTTCCTCTGGAAGGTGCACCCCTCAAGGCTCAGACTGAATTCAATCACTTGCTTCTCTTTCTATAGCACTCTGTGTATATCTCTTTTATAGCTATTATTACACTGCATATTAATTCTTCATTCATATGCCTGCTTCTCTCTGCTGAACTGTAAAACTCCCTGAGAGCTGAGACCGAATTTTATTCATTTTTGTAACCCTAGTACTGGTAAAGAAGCTACACAGTAGGAACTCATTGATTGTTTTATGAACGAGTGAGTGAGAGAAGAAGTACTGAAATGCAGCATTGAAAAAAATGGGTTTAAACTCTGGCCAAAAGAACAGGTGACTATATAATCTACTATTTGAGAAGACAGTAACATGAAGAAAATTGATGTTCTCCTGAATAGGGGAAACATCAAAACCTATGAAAATGCAAATAAGAACATGAGATGGTTCTTCAAACACTAAACCCCGTGTAGCATCGTGTTTCACCACTCATTAATGAAATTACAATAGATCTAAGGAAAGTTCACTGAAGGCAGAGTCCAATCTGCTATGGCTGACCTAAAGAAAAGCTAATTGTGTAGCAAATGTTAAATCTGAGTCACTGCCACAATTATTCCAACAATGTTGCCTCTTAGCTACCCCACATGACTAAATTAAAAGATAAAGGACTAAAAATGTTGCTAATCTCACTTGTATCTAGCAATTACTGGAGTCCTAGGGACTTCACTGTGGAGCAAATATTGGTAACATCCAAAGAAACATATCACAACTTCCCTTCTTCTTGCCACCCCCAATATCTCCTTCTGCCTTAAAAGAAATTCTAAAGCACCAATTTTATTGGGTCATATAAGCCATTATGTCATGTAAAATTGAGTTTTAAATAAAGTTACATCATAATCTATTCTAATTCCCCCCTGGAAACAGTGGTGAACAAAAGGGAAGCAGGGAGCTTCTTCATCATTAAGAGTTACATTTCCACAAAGAATTGTCTATGTATGCTATAAGGTAAAGTTCTGCACTAACTATTTCCTTTAAGCATCACTTTGGGAAAATATACAGTGGACTAGATTTTTCCAACATTTAAACTGCTCTCTGGGAAGACATAGGCCCTTCTGGAAGCTGCAGTAACTATTAGTGAGACCATTGGGGTACCATCTGGTAAACTGCTGCTTCAGTGCACTCAGTAGTACACTAGTGACCTGAAAGAGTTAACACAGCACCTAGTGGTATGTGACTTAACTCCTTGGGAATTATTTTTAGGCTAAGAGAATATGCCTTGGATCATTAAGAACATTTCCTCTGACCTTCAGCTTTCTACAATGGCTGGTGATAAGAAATGTTCTTACCTATTTTGTAGATTTAATAGGTTTAATAGATTTGTACAGTATATTTTATCAGAAGAAACACTGCCACATTACAGAAAAAATGCCTTCTCTGGAAAGCAACAAATTTCAAAACTCTCTTTTTCAAGTCATTTTCATCAAGAACGTGAACATGTGTAAAAAACTAAAGAGTATATATAATATCTAAATCAAATGTCAAAGTCACCTTTATTCCTAGCAAATAAATTAGATGGTATAGACCAGGGGTTCTTAACAAAGAGTCTGTGAGCTTGAATTGAAATTAAAACAAACAAACAAACAAACATTATTCTTGTGGGGACGTGTTGGTGTGGGTAAGATATATTTATTAAATAATACACAGTATAGTGTGGACTTAGTAAAGGGTCCGTGGTTTTCATCTGACTGGCAAAGGGGTCCATGGAACAAAAAGGTTAAGAATCCCTGGTGCAGACATTCATTTGACCAACAAATATTCTGTACTAAATTATGTGCTGAGCCCTGTAACAGGCACTGGGAATACAATGGTGAATAAAAGGGTCCCTGTCTTCAAGATGCTTTTGCTCTAGTAGGGGAAAGTAGATAACTAACTAGAGAATATAAGCTCTCTTCTATAAGAGAAATATATTCTTCTGCACACTTTAACAATTGGAAAATCTCCATTAGTCAGCTATTTCATTGATATCATAAAGCTCAGTAATTAAAATATAAAGAAATCAATTATAGATATAGCATTGTATATACACACATACATAGTATTAAATTTGGTGGTTATTTTCATAATAAGAAACAACATTATGCTCATGCATAACTGGATCATTGAAGATAAAACAAAATGAATTTAGCTCTTCAAATCACTTTTCACACATTTAAAAATAATCTTGTGCAGCAGAAATGAAAATCTATGTCCTGAGAATTTTCCTCTTTTATTACCTCTCTAGCTTCTTATCTACACAGAATATTTAAGGTTTTTAATAACATTTTATTTTAAACTCTTGAGATCAAAATGTCAACCTCAGGATTGGTTTGAAGTACACAGTCCTAAATACTACTGAGGATCATTGGAAATTGTTTCCCACTATTATCAAACGTAGAATACAAATTCCTCATGTACTTTAATTCTAAGTATATAGCTGTCTGTAACATATCATATTTTCTAGACAAGCATTTCTTTATGTTCAAAATAAGATAAAAAAGAAATGGCTGAGCTTGAAATACTAAATACAAAAACCAGAAGTTTCAAAATATTGTGGGAGGGGGTCATTTAGGTAATAATAAGGAATTGTTTGGTTTTCTTCCTGTAGCCTTAATAAAAATATAATCAGTATTGCAAATTCAAACAAAAGCTATGTACAAATTTTGAACCCATCTGGCTCACGAGACTCCCTTGGACTTTCTTGGAAGGCAGTTTTGTGTAAAATTCTTGAATGGAAGTCTGGACCCAGTCCGTGTTTCTCCAGCACTCCATAGGGGATGACTCAGTGATAACATACTTGCTTACATTTACTACAAATTCCCAGATGGCAAACCCATGCCTACAGCTAGAACAAGCAAAACTAAGAACTCTGGCTCCTGTTTAGTCTTGACAAAAGGCTTCTTTTACCTTAGCCTTTGAAATGTTTCTATAAAAAATCTGCTTGTAGATTTTAACAAGGCCTTTGAAGTTAAAACAGCAACTATTCTTCTGCTTCAATGCAACACGTGGTAGTACTTTTCTCCATCCTCCTATAGAAAATGGAATTATAGAGGATGAGTAATTATAATAAGAGTAATAATAATCCCTTATGTCTGAAAAGAGCATTACCACTCACCAAGTGCTTCATATACAGGATCTGATTTTATCTTCACAACAATATTTCTCCCAACAATGCTGGCATCCGCCAGGGTTCTGTCCATAACTCTTTTTCTCATTTCACTCCTCACACTCTCCCTGGGATATATAATCCTCTCTTGTGGTTTCAACCACCACCTATATGGTGATGATGCCAAAATCTCTTTTTCAGCTTAGATCTCACACAGGCGATGTAGACTGGCACATGTGGCTGTCTACTAAACATCTCTGTGGGCTTTACCATTGGTACCTAGCATGCCACATGAGCCAATCTGTTCTCTGCTCAAATTCTCTAAAACAGCTAATGATACCATAATCTATTCAATTATCCAAGCTGAAAGTATTAAAGCCTCGGCTTCTCCCTCTCCCTCATTCCCATATACAGTTACTAAATTACTTCATGACTCCTCCTTAAATATCTCTTCAGTAGGGTTCCTCCCTCCTTTTCCAACCCTCTTTTCTTAGTTCAAGGCCCTACCTTCTCTTGTCTAAACAAAGCTTCTTAACTCATTGCCCCATTTTCTGTTTTTGGCCTCAACCAGGCCATCTTCCAACTCTCCTGCCAGAATGATGGGGACATCCTCCTATTTAAAACTTCAGGAAAATTAAATTGGTAGTAGTGTAAGGCATTAGGAAAATTTTTGATAGAGAATACAAAGACCTTCACAATATTACCCCAAATCATATCTTGCTAACTTCACCTGAAAATAGTAAACAGATGACATATTTGCTATTCCCCAAACCAGATCATGGTCTTTCACCACTTTCATGCCTTATGCTCTAACTAATAGAAACCCCTTATCTCATACTCATCCTTTAAGTTCTAGTTCAAAATTCCCCCCAACTCCCCTAGGCATAGTTACCCAAGCCCCTCTATTCCCATAGTCCTTGCTCACACCATCAAAATGGTGCATTTGCATATATACCAAAAGCCCCACTAGCATATGAGCTCCTCAGGGGCAGGAACCTCTCTTATTCATCTTTAGATCTCTGGTAGGGGTCTTGTGCATGAACTTAGTTGAATCAAGTCATGTATGTCCCTGTGAGATATGCATCAATATCTCTACAGAGGTTTGGAAAAGCCATATGATCACACAATTAAAACTAGGCCTAAGTTGCTGAATTTCATCTCCTTTAACTATAAAATTAGGATATTTTTATAGTTCCTTATCTACCTTAAATGGGTTTTAGTGAGAATCAAATTTTAGAGGATGTTAAAATTAAAAGGGACCCTACTACACACAAATTTAAAATATGGTGCATGAAAATACATAGCCAATAAAGATTAAAGGCAAGTACACCCTCAGAAAAATTTTTCAAAACAGTTGATAGAAAAAAAGTTAACATCCTTAATATAAAAAGATTCCTGGCTTGTTTTTTCAGTGGCATGATATGAAAAGCAATTCTCACATGAAGAAATATAAATGGCTATAAGTCTATGTAATGTTTAACAATTTAAGGAACATAAGAAATGAACCAAATTGGCAAATAACATCAAGAGAAGAAAAAGTACTCAGTTTTAGCCATATTCTTTAAAATTGATACTATCACCTACTCTTTTTTTTTTTAAACATAGGGAAGTATCTTCAGGACCTTGTGTTAAGCAAAAGTTTCTTTTTTTAAAAGATTTATTTATTTACTTTATCCATTTTAAACCTCCCCTTCTCCATTTGCTGTTTTGTGTCCATTCGCTGGGCTATTCTCTGTGTCCGTTTCCTGCCATCTCTTCTCATCCTCCTCCTCTAGTCTTCACCTGGATTCAATCCTGGAGACCTCCGATGTAGGAGAGAGGTGTTCTGCCACCTGCGCCACCTCGGTTCCTGGTTTTCAGAGCACCTCATCTTGTCTCTCCCCTGCGTCTCCCTCCTGTTACGTCATCACCTTGCTGCATGGCTCCCGGGGAGCCTGGCGGCTCAGCGACACACAGAGCCTGGCAGCCCATGCACCTTCTATATATATATATTTTTATTTTACCGGGAGGTCCCGGGGATCGAACCCAACCATTTGAGCCACATCCGCCCCCCTACCACCTACTTATGATGGGAGTATAAAATGATAAAAAAAAAAAAAAAAAAAAAAAAAAAAAAAAACTTTCTAGCAGACCTAGATGACATATACACAAAATCCTGAAAATGTCATACCATTTCCTCTTGTACAAATTCTTGAATATTATCTATTGTGCAATGAAGTACTTCCTTTTCTTTTATTTCAAGATTATCTTTTTTTTTTTTTTTTTTTTTTTTTTTTTTAAGTTTTTTTTTATTCATTCATTTATCCCCCCCTTGCTGCCCATGCTCGCTGGGTCAGCTAACCACGCCGCGCGGGCGGGCCTGCCTTCACCAGGAGGCCCCAGGAACCGAACCTGGGGCCTCCCATATGGTAAACGGGAGCCCCACTGATTGAGCCACAGCCGCTTCCCACCTCAAGATTATCTTTTTCTAAGATTCACTTTAGTTACAATTCTTTGCCTTTGTTTACCAAATTCCACTGTGATATGCCCTACTAACAAAGTAATATTCCAAAAACTTCATTACATGTTTTTCGGCTCTGAACTCTTCAATAATTTTTCATTACTTACCAAGTTAAGTATTAACTTCTCACTTTGATATTCATAATATGGTCCCAACTTATTCCTTTTTGTTTTCTGAGATTAGACTATACTGTTTCCCAAATGTTCCTTATGCTTTCCTGCTTAGCAACAGCAGTTGTTCTTTTTGCTGTAGATATCTTTTCTGCTCTTACCTGAGGGTCCAAATCCTACTTATAAGTCCTTCTACCAAAACTATTTCCTTCATTTAGCTTTTCCTCATATGTGAAATTGGGATGATAAACTTATCTTCAATGGTCACTGTAAAGTTTTAGTAATTCAGTGTCACTGTAATAATTCAGTAACATGCAAAAGAGGCAGCATAAGTATATGTGAAAGGAATGAGGTTCTAAATGAATAGATCAGGAAGTCTGTCTCATTACTTCATATATGTGTGACCAGGTTCCTCTTTTCTACTACTCTGTCTTTCGCCAATGGTAAGCACTGTTCAGAGCGCATAGAATTTAGTTAATAAATTGAATGTCCAAATGAAGTACCCATTGCTCTCTCTGTGCCATTGCAAAACAGGTTCCAGAAGAACCTAGTGCTTACAAAAATATCTCCCTGGCATCATTTTATTTGAAATTCAAAAATATTAGTAAAAAAATCTTTTTAATACCACTCCCAGAACCAATGATTCTCTGAGTTGTAATCAAATTAAATCAATGATAAAAATTTAATTCATTCAAAAATTTAAAATGTCTTGTATAAAAAGTGAACCTTATTGTAAATGAGGAACTATAGTTAAGAGAACAATTATAAAAATGTTCTTTCATGAATTGTAACAAATGTACCACACTGATACAAGGTGTTAATAATAGGGTGTTATATGGGCTCTCTGTATTTTATGCATGATCTTTCTATAAACCTATAACTTCTCTAATAAAAACAGAAGAGAAAAATAAAAAAGGAAGAAAACACAAAAAACAAAAATGTCTTTTATAAATCTCATTTGGAACTTAAAAGCAATTCTGGACTAAAATCTATAGTTTAAGAAATCCAGCACAGAAATAATTGTGCTAGTAGAGTAACATGGAGTATCCAAAGTATTTGATGAATTAAATGTCATTTAAAATATTTGACTTTGGGACACACTGTATAATTTTTGCTTTCTTTAATAACCAATCTAAATTTCTCTTTTGTAAAACATTATACTGAACTAATACTAAAATTAGTTTTTACATGCCTGAACATAGATCAAAATATGGCAGGTAGGGCAGGGGAAAATGCTTGTGACAGGAAAAGAGTCAGCATGTGGTGATTTGACACCTCTTCTGTCCATTACCCACAGCAAGGGTCACACAGACAAAGACATACAGACACAGACACATACAGACACATAGACACCTGCACAGCCAAAAGGAGGCAATAATTAGTGTGTCTGAGGTCAGAAGAGGAGATGATGGATATATTATCAGACAAAAATATGTTATCAAGGATGGGACATCATTTTTGAACATGATAATTTGGAGAAAATAAACTGACAGCTTATAAAAAATGTTTGCCTCCTTCAGTCATTTATCATGCCTATAACTCCTTACAATCAAGATATGAAACACTAAACAGAGAATATCGGTATGTTAGGTTTTATGTACTCTTCAGAAATTATTATTTGCAGTTCTTAATTCTCTGTGAGACTAGGAGTAAACTACCACTGTCCTCATTTTACAGAGTATAAAATGGAGGATAAGAGAGATTGAATAACTTGGTTGGGAAGTACAATCAGGGTTGTGGTAAATTAAAAAAATTTAAAACTAATATATATATATATACACAAACATACATATATACATACATACATATGTCTATATCAGGATATATATTAGAAAAATATATATATATATATATATATATCCAGAATTCTTAGAGGATTGAGGTATAGTGTAGTGCTATTAAATGTATGATCCATACACCAGCCACAGCAGAAGAATCAAATAGGAGGTTATTAAAAATGCACAATATCTGGCCTCTCCCCAGACCTACTGAATCAGAATCTCTGCTGGTGGAAATGCTGGTGTAAAAAACTGTGAGGATGATTCTTAACTACACTAAGATATGAGAATCACCGGTGTAGAAGAAAGAAAGAAGGAGCATTTTGGAGACACAAAATCTGAATTTAAATGAGAAGTTTTAGAATTATGAATGTACAGAAATCATCATGTGAGGCACTGGAGGAAGATGAGTAGGAAGTTCCAGGAACAAGTCGCTTAAACTATTGAATTTGCAGGAACTGTCTGAATCAACTATTTTGAAACTTCAGAGTCTAGTGGAGCATCCAAGGAAGAGTTGGAGAAAGAGGCTGGTAAATTGTGGTAAATACCAAGGAATTTCACCTTCCCTGCAGGCAGGCAGCAGTGTGGACTGGAGACCAGGCTCCTGTCACAGCTTGCTGGTGCCACAGTGAGAGAGAAAACCTAATCCTCGAAACTCTGGGGGAGTATGGTCTTATTGCTGATCACGGCTTTCGGTCAGCTACCTCAGATTGCTGGGGGCTGACTCTGAGGGCAGCCACTGTCTATCCTCCCTCCTATCCCACCCCCTTCAAGGCAAAAGCAACAGAAGAATCTTTAGGACAGTATCCTTCAAAACGAAGGCAAACAGTTAAAGGGTCACAGTAACTGGGTGAGTGCCGAAAAAAAAAAAAAAGAAAGAGCAGCTTCAAAAGCCATTGAAGAAGCTCTCTGCACACCTGCTGGTCCTTCCCTCAGCCCTCCCCAAAGCAGGGTGGATCCAGGTTGCACTCCCATTGTGCTGTTCCTGGCTTTGTTCCAGGGGGAACCCCTATGTGCATACAGGGGTGCCTATTTCTCAATGCCAAACTATTCCATGGAAGTCCGAAAAAATGAACCAGGAAATTTGTCTTAGGCTTGCCCTCCCAGAATCTGTCTTAAATGAAGAGAAGCAGCTGGCAGATACAAGAAACAATTAAATCCAAATGGTCTAGGGCAAAGCATTACCTGTATTAATAGAGCACTCAGAAAGGATTGATATTCTACACTAAAGGGAGTAGAGGAGGCATTCAAACTCCTGTAAGCTATAAACATGGGAATTCCTAAGGCCACTAAGAAGTACAATCATAAGAAAAGAAGCAAGTACCCTGGTTCCACAAAGCCTCAGGTAAAACAGAGAGGCTATTGCACTTCACAACCACCTCAGGCTGATCTCCTGGGAAGGAGGCCTAAGCTCTGAAGGTGACCACCAGCCAAAGCAGAGCAAATCTGCAAAGACTGTGAAACATGCTTTTTGCTTTGGTGTATTTCTTTTGGTTAGTTTCCGGCATTCAGGAATCATATTCTAGCTAGATGCAAACTTAATACTATAAAAAATAATATTCTTTGTCATGTTCCAGCTGGGTTCAAACTTAAGGCACAGACAGCTTAAGGACTAAATCCCAGAGTTAACACTTTAAATATTAAAATGTACAGTATGCAATAAAAGATTACAAGGCAAAGAAACAGGAAATGGCGGCTAATCCAAAGGTACGAGATAAAAATCCAGACTCCATTAATGAAGACCACACATTGGACATACCAAACAAAGATCTTAAAACATGGAAAAGAACTAAAGGATATGAGGAAAAAAAAAAAAAAAAAAAAAAAAAAGAATGAATATGAGAATCTCAATAAAAAGATAGAAATTTAAAAATGGAACCCAACAGAATTATTGAAATTGGCCACAATAACTAAAATGAAAACTTCCCTAGAGGATTTCAACAGCAGATTGGAGCTGGCAGAAGAAAGAATCAGTGATATCAAAGACAAGATAGTAGAAATCATTTGGGCTTAGGAGCAGAGAGAAAAAACAATGAAAACAAAAGCAAAAAGAGCCTAAGAGACCTGTGGGACACCATCAAGCATACCAACATATACATTATAGGAGTCCCAGGAGGAAAAATAATAGAGAAAGGGGAAGAAGGAATATTCAAAGGAATAACCACAGAAAGCTTCCCAAATTTAAGGAAAGACATGAACATGCATATTAACGAAGCACAACTACCCCCAAGCATGATAAACTCAAAGACAACTATGCTTAGACACATAGGAATCAACCAGACCAAAGTAAAGGACAAGCTGTAAGAGAAAAGCAGCAAGTTATGTATGAGGGAATCACAATAAGATTAAATGACAATTTCTCATCAGAAACCATGAGGGCAAGAAGGCAGTGGGATGAGATACTTTAAGTGCTGAGAGAAAACAATTGCCAATAAAGAATTTTATATCTATTAAAGCTTTCTTTTAAAAATAAGGGAGAGATTAAGACATTCCCAATAAACAAAAGCTGAGGGAGTTCATCACTATGAGGCCTGCTCTACTACAAGCAATGCTTCAGAATGAAAAAAAGGTGGTTTGAAGCAGTTTACAGAAATAAAGACTTCCAGTAAAGGCAACTATATAAGTAATTATAAATGCCAGTAGTATTATGCTGTAGTTTTTGGTATATAAATCCACGACTTGCTTCTTACAGCTGCTAAAATGCAAATGTATAAAAATAATGATAAATCTATGGTTTTGAACACAAAATGTACAAAGATATAATTGTAACAAGTACAATAAAAAGGTGGAGGACAGAAGAGTATAGGAACAATGTATGTATGATATTGGAGTTAAGTTGGTATCAAAACACATATGATTGTTATAGATTTAGGATGTTAAGTTTTAACATAAAGAAAAAAAATATATAATATGTACAGAAATGAAAGAGACTCAAAATGGGACAATATGAAAAATCAAATAAATATGAAAGTAGGCATTAACAGAAGAATTGAGGGCCACACAATGTAAAAGATTAACAAAGACAAAATAGCAAAATATCAGAAGAAGGTCCTTAATTGTCAGTAGTTACTTTAAATGTAAATAAATTGAACTCTCCAGTCAAAAGGCACAGTTTGGCAGAATACATAAAAATGCATGACTCAACTATGATCCATTTATAAGAGACTCACCTTAAATTCAAAGACATAGCAGGTTAAATGTGAAAGGATGGAAAAAAGGAAACCATGAAAATAGTAATATGGTGGATTGGAATGGTATGTACCCCAGAAAATCATGTTCTTAAAGTTATTCCTTTACAGTACGTATAAGTGGATGCATACTTACTGTAAGTAGGGCCCTTTAATTAGGTTACTTCAGTTAAGGTGTGGCTGAGGGTTGGCGTGTCAGTTCGAAGTTATTTTATGATTCTCAAAAAGAAAGAGATTATGTTCTTGAACTAATCCATTTCTGGGGGTGTGGGGTCCTTTTGATTGGACTACGTCAGTGAGGTGTGACTCAGATTGGGTCTCCACCCTTCTACTGTAACTTTACATAACAGAGACACAGAGAGAGAAGGACACACAGAGAAAGGAAGCTGCCATATTGATCCTTCCATGTGACAGAGAGGACTGCAAGAAAACAGAGAAGCCCTGAGAGGCTTAGACAGGTCCCAGAGTCTGGAATCAGCAGAGAACAGAGACACAGAAAGAGGGCCCCAAGGGGCTGGGCCCATGGAGCTGCTCAAAGCTGAGAAGACAGCCAAGCCATAGGACTGATAGCCCACAGCTGAACTTGGGAAGAAAGTGGAGTAGCTGAGACTGAGAGAGAAGGCCCACAAAGAGACAAGCCCTATGCCTGGGTGCCCACAGCTGGGCTCTGGGAGACAGTGAGCTCAGAGGGGAAGGCAGTGACCTCAGCAGAGATCAGCTGCCATCTTGCTTCACTGTGTGGCAGGACCCCAGGATCACCAGTAGCTGACTTTGTGAGAAGGCATCTCTGCTGGTGCTTTGATGTGGATATTTCATGGCCTCTGAACTGTAAGCTTTTACCATAAATAAAATTCCCATTATAAAAGCCAACCCATTTCTGATACTTTGCATCAGCAGTCCTTTGGCAAAGTAAGACAATGGGTCCTAATCCTCTTACTGGAGTCCATTATAAATGGAATGAATATAAAGAGAGAAAGAGAGAGAAAGCCATGGAAGCAAGAAGCTGACAGTAATGAAAATGGGAAGAAAAGGGAGAGACCAGCAGATGCTGCCATGTGCCTTGCAATGTGACAGAGGAGTCCTTGATGCCAGCAGCCAGACATCAGGGAGAAAGCATTGCCTGATGATGCCTTGATTCAGACATTTTTCTCAGTCTCAAAACTGTAAGTTTGTAAGCTAATTAATTCACACAGTTAACAGCCAACCCATTGTATGGTATCTGCTTTCGGTAGCCTAGCAAACTGAAACATTAACCAAAAGAGAGCTGGGTTAACCATACCAATATTAGACAAAGGGTCAGAGGAGGTCACCCTATAATGATAAAGGGCTCAATTCAATAGGAACACATAACAATTATAAATATGTATGTACCTAATGGGAAAACCCCAAAATATATGAACAAATATTAACAGATTTGAAGGAAGAAAAAGACAGTTCTATATTAATAGTTGGAGGTTTCAATGTACCAGTTTCAAAATGGAGAGACTATCTAGACAAGATCAATAAGGAAACAGAAGACTTGAACAATACTGTAAACCAACTAGACTTAAAAGACATATCTAGAACAATAGCAGCAGAATACATATTCTTCTCTAGTGCACATGGAACATTCTTTAGGACAGACCATGTATTAGGTTAAAAAAAAGTTTTAATAAATTAAAAAATATTGAAACCATATGATGTATCTTCTACAACTACAATAGAATGAAGCTAGAAATCAATAACAGAAAAAGAAATGGAAAATTCACAAGTATATTGAAATTAAGCAACTTACTCTTAAGCAACCAATGAGTCAAGGAAGAAATCACAAGGAAAATTAGGAAGTATTTTGAGGTGAATGAAATGAAAACACAACCTACAAAAACTTATGGAGGGAAGCAGATGTGGCTCAAGCAATTGAGCTCCCGCCTTCCACATGGGAGGTCCCAGGTCGGTGTCCCGGTGCCTCCTAAAAAAGACGAGCAAGACAGCAGGCTGATGCAACAAGATGATGCAACAAGAGACATGAGGAAAACATAATGAGAGACACAACAAAGCAGGGAGCGAAGGTGGCTCAAGCAATTAGGTGCCTTCCTCTCACATCGGCAGTCCTAGGTTTGGTTCCCATTGCCTCCTAAAAAGAAGAACAGTACAGAGCAAATGCAAACAATGAGGGGATGGGAAGAAACAAACAAACAAACAAACAAACAAATAAATAAAATCTTTAAAAGACAAAAAAACCCTTTCACTACCCCAAACAGAAATCCTGTACCTACTTTGCAATAACTCCCATTCCCTGTCCCCCAGGTCCTGGAACCCTTAAAAAAAAAAAAAAAAAAAAAAGTATGGGATGCAACAAAGACAGTTCTGAGAGGGAAATTTATAGCCCTAAATTCTTACACTAAAATAGAAGAGAGATCTAAAATCAGAGACTTAACTTCACAGCTGGAGGCTTGAGAAACAGAAGAGCAAACTAAACCTAAAGTGAGCAGAAGGAGGGAAATGACAAAGATTAAAATGGAGAAAAATGAAATAGAGAATAAAAAAATAGAGATAATCAACAAAACCAGCAGCTGGCTCTTTGAAAAGATCAATAAAATTAACAAAATTTTAGTTAGACTGACAAAGAAAGAATGAGAGTGAACACAAATAACTAAAATCAGAAATGACAGGGAGGATATTATTACTGACTCCACAGAAATAAAAAGGATTATAAGAAGATATTATGAATACCAACAAATTAAACAACCTAGATGAAATGGACAAATACCTGGAAACACACAGACTACCTATACTGAATCAAGAAGTAGAAGATCTAAACAGACAAATAACTAGTAAAGAGATTGAATGAGTAATCAAAAAACCCCCAGCAAAGAGAATGCTAGAAGCAGATGGCTTTACAGGTGAATTTTACAAACATTTCAGGAAGAATTAATACCAAACTCTTCCATGAAATTGAAAAGGAGGAAATACTTCCTAATTCATTCTATGAGGCCAACATCACCCTCATACCAAAGCCAGATAAAGATACCACAAGAAAAATACAGACTAACATCCCTTATGAATATAGTTGCAAAAAATCCACAATGAAATAGTAGCAAACCAAATCCAACAACAAATAAAAAGAATTATACAACATGAACAAGTGGATTTTATCCAAGGTATGCAAGGGTAGTTCAACATAAAAAAAAATCAATTAACATAATACACCACATAACAAAACAAAGAAAAAAAACACTTGTTTATCTCAATTGATGCAGAAAAAGCACTTGACAAAATCCAGCACTCTTTCTTAGTAAAAATACTTAGCAAACTAGGAATAGAAGGAACTTTCCTTAACAAGATAAAGGGCATACAGAAAAGCCCACAGCTAACATCATACTCAATGGTGAAAGACTGAAAGCTTTCCCTCTAAGATCAAGGAAAAGACAAGGATGCCCACTATCACCACTGTTACTTAACATTACTAGACATTCTAGCCAGAGCAATTAGGAGGAGAAAGAAGTAAAGGCATCCAAATTGGAAAGGAAGAAGTGAAACCTACCCTATTTGCAGATGACATGATCCTCTATACAAAAACTCCTGAAAATTCTACAACACAGTTACTAGAACTAATAAACCAATTCAGGAAAGTGGTGGGGCACAAGATCAACATGCAAAAAATAAGTAGTGTTTCTATGTACTGGTAATGAACAAACTGAAGAAGAAATCAAGAAAAAATTACAATTAAAACAGCAACTAAAAGAGTCATCTATCTAGGAACAAAGCTAATCAAAGATGTAATGGACTTGTACACAGAAAACAACAAAACATTGCTAAAAGAAATCGCAGTGTATCTAAATAAATGAAAGAACATTGCATGCTCATGGATAGGAAGGCTACATATTATTAAGGTGTCAATTCTATCCAAATGATTTACAGCCTCAATGCAATTGTAATAAATATTCCAGAAATAGAAAAGACAATCATCAAATTTATATGGAAGGTAAGAGGCCCTGAATAGCCAAAGCCATCTTGAAAGTGAAGGATAAAATTGGAAAACTCACACTTCCTGATTTTAAAACTTATTACAGAGCCACAGTAATTAAAACAGTCCAGTATTGGCACAAGGACAGACCAATAGAATCAAATTGAGAGTTCATAAACCAACCCTCAAATTTATGATTTTTGACAAGGGTTCCAAGTCCACTTAATTGGGAAAAAATAATCTCTTCAACAAAGGGTGATGGCAAAACTAGATGTCCATATGCAAAAGAATTAAGGTGGATCCTTACCTTACACCATATACAAAAATTGACTCAAAATCGATCAAGACCTAAATTGAAGGGAAAGCGGATATGGCTCAAGCAGTTGGGTACCCACCTACCACAAGGGAGGTCCCGAGTTTGGTCCCTGGTGCCTCCTAAGAAGACAAGCAAGACAGCAAGCTGATGTGATGGGCTTGCATGGGGAGCTGATGCAACAAAGTGATGCAGCGAGATGACACAACGAAGAGACACAGTGAGGAAACACAATGAGAGACACAAGTAGGGAGAGGAGATGGCTCAAGTGAGATCCCTGGTTTGATTCCGGGTAACTCCTAAAAATAAGACAGAGAGCAGATAGCAAGCACAAACAAGGGGGGTGAGAGGAGGGGAGAAATAAATAAATAAATAATAAATCTTAAAAAAAAAAAAAAAAGACCTAAATTGAAGAACAGAACTAAAAAACTTCTAGAAGAAAACGTTCAAGAAGCATCCTCATGTTCTTTAGACTTTACACCCAAAGCACAAGCAATAAAATAAAATAAAATAGATAAATGAGACTTCATCAAAATTTAAATCTTTTGTTCATCAAAGGACTTTATCAAGAATGTAATAAGACAATCTACACAATGGGAGAAGATATTTGGAAACCACATATCTGATAAGTATTTAATATCCAGAATACATAAAGGAATCCTACAACTCAACAACAAAAAGACAACTCAATTTCAAAATGGGCAAAAGACTTGAATAGACAGGTCTCCAAAGAAAATATAGAAATGGCCAAAAAGCACATGAAAAGATACTCATCATCTTTGGCCATTAGGGAAATACAAATCAAAACCACAATGAGAGCATTTCACACCCACTAGAACTACTATTAAAAAACCAGAAAATTACAAGCGCTGTAGGGGATATGGAGAAATAGGAACACATTCATTATTGGTGAGAATGTAAAATGGTAGAGCTACTGTGGAAGAAAATGTGGCAGTTCTTCCAAAATTTAAGTACAGAATTACTTTATGACCTGGCAATCCCACTTCTAGGTATATATCCAAATAATTGAAAGCAGAGATTCAGCCAGATATTTGCACACTGATGTTCATAGTTGAATTATTCACAATTGCCAAAAGATGGAAGCAACCCAAGTGTCCATCAAAGGATGACTGGATAAACAAACATTGGAATGTTTGTACAAACATACATTGGAATGTTATTTAGCCATAAAAAAAGGAATGAAATTCTAATACATGTGACAAGTTAGATGAACCTTAAAGATACCATGTTGAGTGAAATAAGCCAGACACAAAAGGACAAATATTGTATGATCTCACCAATATGAAATAATTAGAATAAGTAAATTCATGGAATCAGATAGAATATAGCTGACTGGGGGCCAGGTTGGTAGTAGGCAATTTGTATAGAGTTTCTACCTGAAGGGATGTAAAAGTTTTTGGAATGGATTGTAGTGAAGTTTTGAGAAAGGGTGGTAGTTAAAAGGGGGGAAATTGTAGGTTTTATATATGTTGCTTGAATACATATTTTTTTAAAAAACAGCACTGTGCAATACAGTGATTCCTAATGTCAACCATAGACTATAGTTAATAGTACAATTAAAATAATATTCAGTTGTAACAAATAGACCACACTAATGCAAGGTGTTTCTAATGGGCTAAGTGTGGCAGTCTGAGATTATTTTATGAATTTCAAAAAGAGAAAGATTATGTTTTTTAACTAGTCTTTCCCTGTGGGTGTGATACTCTCTATTGCATTAAATTAGGTTGAGGGTCATTTGATTAGATTACTTGATAAGATCCATTTAAGGATTTTGATTGGACTATGTCAGTGAGGTGTGACTCAGACTCCACCCTCTTGCTGGGTCTGATATAAAGGGAGATACAGAGAGACACACAGAGTAAAAGGAAGCTGCCACATTTGATCCTGCCATGTGAGAGAGGACTAGAGGATCATTTAAGCACAAAGCCCCTAAGAGGCTGGGCCCACAGAGCAGCTAAAGAAGACACAAGCCCTATGTCTGATAGTTGACAGCTGAGCTCTGGGAGCTGGGCTCCGAGAGATGGTAGATTCTGGAGGGGAAGGCAGACACCTCAGCAGAGATAGGTGGCCACCTTCACCACGTGGCAGCTGACTTTAGCGAAAAAGCATCTCTGATAGTGCCTTGGTTTGGACTTTTCATGGCCTTGGAACTGTAAGCTTTTACTCCAAATACACCTCCTTTATAAAAGCCAACCCATTTCTAGTACTTTGCATCAGCATCTCTTTGACAAACTAAAACAGGGGGTATATGAGAACTCTGTATTTTCTGCATGATTTTTCTGTAAAGTTCCAACTTCTCTAATAACAAAAAAAGAAATCATCATGCATGTATGCATTTAAAGTTGCATCCAGTGGATAACAAACACTCATTACACAATAATGACTACTTTAACCACCAACAGATCTGTTTATGTAATTATATTTGGACTCCTGGGAGAGGCAAGTAGCTACCCTCCCTGTTCATCAAAATTGAGTCCTACAAAGGTTGGGATGAAAATTTCTGTCCAGATTCAGGACCAATGCTATAGAAAAGCAGGGGATTCATTGAATTGATGTGATTTATTCACTTTTAGGACACAGTGCAAAGTTATTTAATCATTCACTTATTTTTATATAGAGCATATTGTGTGTCAGACATTGTGTTAAGGCAGAGGACATAATGTAAGTAAAATGGATATATTTCCTATTATTGTGGAATTTTCAGTTTTGTAGAGAAGCAGTAATCTGTTGAAATAAGATCTGAGGGAATGAATAGGACTTGAATAGATGAAAGGTTGATGGGGGACATTCTAGGGAGGGAAAATAGCATGTGCAAATGCCCAGAGGTGAAAAGAAGTCTAGTGTTTTGAGGAACTAAAGTGAGGAGAGTGTGGTTGGAACCTGAAATAAAGGGGGTGCGTGATAGAGAGTGAATCTGGAGGGGCATACTGGAAGCAGAGCACAGCAGGCCTTGTAAAGCATGTTAGAAACAAAGGGATGCCTTTGGAACAGTTTAAGCAGGTGAGTGATGATCAAATTTGTATCTGAAAAAAATCTCTATGGCTGCAGAATGGAAAACAGGTTGAATCAGATCAAGAATAAATACAGAAAGCCTCATTTAGGAATAAATCACAGTAGTTCCAGCAAGAAATGAAAAGCAATTTGTAGTAGAGTAACAATGGTAAAGATGTGTGTGTGGGGGGGGAGGGGGACAGGATTAAGAGATTTCAAAAAGGGGTGGGGACAGCAGGTAGCATTTACTATAGTGCAAAATGATACCACAGAAGGCTCAAGCTGCCTCTGGAGCCTCCAAAATTATAAACACTGACAGATCAAGTCATTGAAGGTAGGCTAAAAAAGCTGAGTGAGGACCTTTCCTCCTAGACATACAGGGTTATGAGACTTGGCAGAAAAAGAGAAATGGCATTTTTGAGCTGTGGATGAATTAGAAGTTTCTCAAGATTGGGGAATGAACAATGGACTAAAGTAGACTTATTATTATTCTACTATAGACTTTGTAGCAGTTTGATATTGGTTATGAATTCCAAAAATAGATATTGGATTATGTTTATAAACTGGTTTGTTCCTCTGGGCATAATAGATTATATTGGATTCCGAGATTTCACTTTTATTTGATTAAATAATGATTGAGGCTTTGACTGGGCCACATCAGTGGGACATTGAGTCCTCGCCCCCTTGGCGGGCCGGGAGTCACAGAGAAACCACACTTCGGGGAAGGGAGTTTGGAGTTTTGATCCTGGAGCCTGGGAAGTAAACACATGGAGAAGCAGATACGTGAGGAAGGACAGAAGGCTCAATTGGACATAGCAGAGGCCTAGGGAAGAGAGACAAGCTGTTTGCTTAATAGTCTACAGCTGGTCTTGTAGAAAGAGCAGAGGAGCTGAAACTGGATAGGAAGGAGCCAGGGGAAGAGAGGAACTCAGGAAGCCTGAACCCTTGCAGACACCGGCAGCCATCTTGCTCCAACACATAGCAACAGATTTTGCTGAGAAGTAACTTATGCTTTATGGTCTAGTAACTGTGGGCTTCTACCCCAAATAAGTACCCTTTATAAAAGCCAAAAGATTTCTGGTATTTTGCATCAGCACCCTTTTGGCTAATACAGACTTATTGTTATTCTAGCAATGGAAGAACTCTTATCATTGATATAAAGGCAGTAGCTACCAGAGGTTCTGAGGTGAGGAAGAGGGAAGAATAGGTGTAGCATGGGGGCATTTTCTGGACATTGGAGTTGTCCTGCATGACATTGCAGTGATGGATACAGGCCATTGTATATTTTGTTATAACCAACAAAATTGCACAGGACAGTGTGAACTATAATGTAAACTGTAATCCATAGTTAGTAGCAATGCTTCAATGTGTGTTCATCAATTGTAACAAATGTACCACACTAATGAGGGATATTGTTGATGTAGGAAAGTGTTGAAGGGGGAGGGAGTGGGGCATATGGGACTCCCTTATATTTTTTATGTAATATTTATGTAATCTAAAGCTTCTATAAAAATAAAAAAATAATTATTAAAAAAAAGTTTATGCTGATAACAGATCCAGTTCCCAGAGCAGCCATATCAAGCAAGAGTGCACCAGAATGGGAGGGAGTGGGACCAGGCTTTTAGTTAATCACTGTTGGACACAGAGGACTACAGATCAATCTTCACTTACTGTCTTATACTCTGAGGACCCAACTACAACTTTAGAGAGAGAAACCCCCTTTGGGAACAGATAGCTGCTTGGGATGGTGGTGGGGTCATGGAGAAATTCCAGGAGCCAAAATGACATAAAGGAAAGAGATTAGAATCAGATAGATTTCCGATTCTGATTCCAGTTCTACCACTTACCCACTGTGTTATATTGATAAGGATCTCTATGTTTGAAAGCTTTAGTTTCCTCACCTGTAAAAGATAATAATACCATCTGCCTTGGCTTTCTTGTGAAGGTAGTTAATATAGTTAAAATACCTAATACAGTGGCTAACACGTTTTAAGTGCTCAAAATTATTAATTACTATTATTATAAGAATGTTCAGTCAAATATTACTGCTTTTGTTAATAATGGTAACAATAATAATACTTAATATTTTCTGGACTCTTACTAAGTGTCAGATTGTCTGCTAAAGCCATTACATGGATTAATGTTTTTCACCCCCAATTTAATGCCATAAAATGTGTAAGATAATTATCCATACTTCATGAATGGGGAAACTCTCGGTAAGTATACTACATGTGTAAGATCAGAGGGCAAGAAAGAAGTAGAACCTGGATTCAAACCTAGGTAGTTTGATTCCAGAGCCTCTATTTTTAAGCACTGTGCTATACCATGGAGTTGGCCACAACCTCTCCTGATACTCTGGAACAGTAATGTGGTGTCATAGAGTGAGCAGGTAGCATTTACTATAGTGCAAAATAAAAAGCTTTTCACACCATACAGACTTTGGTTTGAGTGCTGTCATTTGGGGAGTCACTTAGTAGTTACCTCAGCTCTGAAACAGGGACTTAAATTTTATAAAAACCTGAAGCTGCCTGCCTTAGAGACTAAAACATATTGATATCCAATAAATGAAAGTTGAATAAATTAATAATCAATAAATTAATCTCTACTACATGAGTTTAAAATCTTCTTCTGTCAGTGGTTATGACTATGATGGACCCATACCAGGACATGTCTATTATTTCTGCAGTCTGGAAGATAAAAGTGTGGTTGTGAGAACAAGTTGGAAGAGTTAGGTCAAGGTGCTAGACTTGGGATTTCTACTGATTCTGATTGTCTCCCATCCTGACATATTTGCATAGAAAGGGAGGAAGGAACTGAATTCAAGGCATGAAAAGCTTAAAAAAAAAAAAAAAAAAAAAAAAAAAAAACAAACTCATCCCCCTCTTTCTTTTGCAGTGCCAGACTTTTAATGCTAAAACTAAGGTATCAACAGACATAGGCTTTATGAACAATTATAATCAATTTTCTGGGAAAAGGGATTCATTTCAAAATCGCACCTCAAAAAAGCAGAAAGGCCAAAAGGAATGCTTCACTAGTATGGGTACACATTTGCATTGTCTAGCATAAACGTCAGAGATGCATTTTTAAAACCCAAAGGGACGGCAAATCTCAATTTTGCCTTCATGGGAAACAATACTAACTGAACATGTGGCATTTAAGGCATATACCATGGAAATGAGATTGTATGAAACGTGGCTTCCTCAGCCCTACTCAATCCACCCCTGAATGGCAACTCCAGCTTTATTTATATAGAAAGGATCTCAATATTAACATATGACTAACTGGGACATTTAGATGAGTGTTGGGGAATGGCATTTCAACCATACCATTTTCCAAGTATGGGTGATATAAATTATAGATAGATTGATAGATATAGAGTCACTAATGTATTTTTTAATTTTTAAAAAGTGTGACCAATAGAGTAACAAGAATTGGGACAAAAAAGGGAGTCTGTGCAAGTGTTCAGTAAACAGTTTAATTCAACAAATATTTTTGTGGCCTACATACATCTGATAACCGGGTACACGATACAAGCACCTAGCCTCCTAGAGTTTATATGTAAGTCAGTCAATACAATATAGTGTGCTTGGAGCTAAAGTAGAACTTTGTAAACAAGGAAGAGTTGAAAGTGACTACTTTTGCCTAGGGTGGGAAGGCTTCTCTAACAAAGTTACACCAGTACATAGTTTTAAAGGTCATATAGGAGCTCTACACTGGGACCACATTGGAACAGTGAAGAAGAGACAGGAAACCTGTGAGCAACACAAAGACAGGGTCTGTGTTCTCCCAATGGTATAAACATCTAAGTTCTTCATTGATAAGAGAGGTCATACATTTGAAAGACAGGGTGGTTTAATGGAAAAAGCTCTGGGCAGTCACTGTCTGAGCATTACCTAACCTCTCTAGACCTCAGTTGGATTCCAGGGTTGAAAGCTGGAGTTTCTAAGTTCCCTTCTAGGCCTCACATTTAATGATTGTATTAAGATCTCAGAACCACAGGGCTAAAAAGAATCCTATCTGTCCTATTCATCCTCCTCAAAGTCTGCAGGATCGGGAGAAAGCGAGCTGACCACACAGACTATAAACACCTGTCCATCCATGGGAGAATGAATTACACTTAACTTCTAGCACTTTCCAAGAGTAGCATAATGAGAGCCACAAATGTGAGCCATATGTGTCATTTTAAATTTTCTAGCAACCACATTAAATAAAGTCTAATGAAACAGGTGAAATTGAAGTTGTAAATAGATTTTATGTAACCCAATCTATCCAAAATAATATTTAACATATAA
Source organism: Tolypeutes matacus (assembly GCA_026826555.1). NCBI lineage: Eukaryota > Metazoa > Chordata > Mammalia > Cingulata > Chlamyphoridae > Tolypeutes > Tolypeutes matacus. The sequence goes on from JAKSZT010031676.1 coordinate 14,956,604, forward strand.
TCAATGTACAAATTATTGAGATGTTTCACTTTCCTTTTCTCATACTGTCTTCAAAATCTGTATTTTACATTTACAATGCATCTCAATTCAGACTAGCCAGATTACGAGTGCCCCATAGCCTCTATTTTGGACACCACAGCTTGGAGGTTATCTTCAGAAACTACCAGACACTCCCAGGGACACCGTGTTCCTCCCCCATCCAACAATTTAAGGGTGAATTCATTGTTACAGATTAATTTCTTGTAGATTGTTAAAGCTTTGATTCCTAAGGAGTTTCCCTTGGGAGGAGTAGCATCGACCTTATTTCTACCTCAGCAGAAAGGAAGACTGGCATTAGCATTCACATTATGGGAGTTATGTGGGAGGGGTGAACATCACTGAAGGGGGAAGGACTCTATTACTAATTCAGTTTCTCCTATATATAAGATATTATGGGGAAGCAGATGTGGCTTCAGCGATTGTGCTCCCGCCAACCATATAGGAGGTACAGGGTTTGATTCCTGGGGCCTCCTGGTGAAAAGCAAGCCAGCCCGTGTGGAGTGCTGGCGCACGCAGAGTGCTGGCCCACTCAGGAGTGCTGGTCTGTGTGGAGCGCTGGCCCACACAGAGAGCTGGCGCAGCAAGATGACACAACAAAAAGAGACATAGAAGAGAGACAATAAGAGACTCAGCAGACCAGGGGGTAGAGGTGTTGCAAGAGATTGAGCAGTCTTTCTCCCACTCCGGAAGGTCTCAGGATTGGTTCCTGGTACCGCCCAAAGAGAAGACAAGCAGACACAGAAGAATAAATACACAGAGAGCAGACAGCAAGTGTAAAATAGCGGTGTGTGTGTGTGTAAGTGAAATAAATAAACCTTAAAAAAAAAAAAAAAGACATTATGAAGGGTTAGCACATTTAAGTCTTACAACAAAACCCACTCTATGTGATAGATGTTAGCATCCCGTCTTACAGACAAAGGCAAAGAGAAGCTAAATAAATACCTCAGGCCCACACAGCTGGTAAGAGCTAACCCAGCTTGTTCAGAGTGCCATATCCTAATAGTACAGGAACCCTAAATTCCTCTTCCCACTTGTGAAGGCTTGCATCTAGGTACCTCTTCACAAAGCTGGGCTAAACCTTTCCTAAGGAGTACTTGAAGCCTATCAGTCCCTCTCCTCTTGGCTAAGCCATAAAACCCTCTTTATCATTTCTTTATCATTTCTTCATAAGGTTAACGAGTCAAAATTCACGCACTTTCCCCTTTGTCTTTAAACAGAGGAACCATATTTCCATTCTTTCTGATTATAAAGATCTTTGCATGAACTTGGAAAGAATAGTAAAGACCGATTCTGCCAATTTCTAGCTAGCTGTGTGACTTTGGGCACATTAGTGCTCCTTCTAAGCTACAGTTTTAGAGTCTTTTAAATGCGGGCAGTAATACCCACCTGACAGGGCTGATGTAAGGATCAAAATAAATAAAAATATAGGAAGGTCTTAAGCGCTAAGTAAATTCCGTGTTCTCTGCAATGCACTGGTCGCCAATAGCCTCATTATGTATTACTACTCTTTTGACTCATTCCCAATGGTTGGCCTCTTCCTGAGGAGTAGTAGCTGTCTGTTTGAATAGGTTCAATAAGAATTACTCATGGAAATAGGATCTCAGGGTTTTTTCTCCTGCATCCTACTTCAACAGAATTACAGTAAAGAAGATAAACATTTTATGTTCTCTTTTTCTCTAGAGGATATATTATCCCTTAACTTAAGACTGTCAAAAACATTCTGCTCAGAATACTCCTGAGGGAATTTATGGCACTGACCATTCCTCCCACCCAGCCAAAGTTCTACATCCTGCCTCTAGCCATTTCTTTCTTACAGGCTCTGTAGACTGTGGTGCATACCTGGGAACTTGTCTTTGTTTAGCCCTGGAGTAGGAGATAATGAGGGAAGAGGTAAGAATTACCTAGTGTTACAAAATCAATGTTATTGACCGCTGGACTAGCCTTGCTTACTGTGGTGGACTACCAGGAAGGGAAGGAATGGGAGGTGGACAGTGGGGTCTTTGTAATGAGAATGGGCAGGGAGCCCTGACAGTGATTCTCATTACAGATCAACAGTTCTGCTCACCACCTCCTTCCCAGCCCCACCTCTACTGCTTCAATCATTTGCAAAACTGTCTCAAACCTTGTTTATCTGCACTAAAACAATGTTTTAGGCCTAAAGAAAAAGTGCTTTTCATTATACTAGCCAAACCTCAATTTTTCTTTAACATACTTTGAATTTTTCTTCCCTGCTATTTGCATTAACTGAATTTTTTTCTGAAATAACCAGTAGCTTTCCTAAAAAATTTAATATAGATTTTATTCAGACAAAATGATTTTTTAAAAATTTCAAATTCAATTCAATTCAATAATTTATTACCTACTACTTACGGATACAGGCATCCTTTCTTATTAATGGTTCTGTACCTTACACAGAATACAGTACTGATATATAGGGGAAGCTCAACTATTGCCTCCTTTAAAAAAAATGAACTGAAGAATCAGAATTTACATTCTAGTAAAAAAAACCAAACACATGTAAACATCTCCAACACCAGGGGTATTGGGCTAAGTCTTACACTAGTAATACAAAGCACTATGAAAGGATAGGAGATAGAGAAATTCCATCTGGGAGAAGACACTGCCTGTCTGGCTCTTGATGGTCCAGACAGTTATTATGTGGAAGAGAGGAAAGGTCATCTCTTGACTAAAGTAACAGGTTGAGGAAAAGCAACTGGAAGAAAAAAATCATAACTAATATTTGTTACCATGTTCTAGAATTTACAATGTGCTTTCATTTACATTGTCCCATTTAAGCTTTACAACACCCTATGAAGTACAAGTGCAATGTTTTGGTTTTGCTTAAGGCATCTTTTGTGTACAGCTCTTTTAGGTTATAAATTAATGTTTCATTTTTAAAGCCTAGGTCTTACTTAACTTTTTAAGTTTAATTTATAACCATACTATGGTTAATTTATAATCATACTATTCTATTTACAATCTAGCAGATTTTTACAATCACCATTAAGGAAGATTTTATGCCTCAATTAAATTCCCTTTAAATATTTTAACCTGCGTTTATAAATTTAATAAATTAAATTTGTTTTTTAAATACTTTATTTGAATAATGAACAAACCTTCTTAAGTATTTAAATAATTCTTGTATATCTAATAAATTAAACTTAAAAATTGGGGAGTTTTAAGCTTTCTTATATGTTGCAATACAATTTATAAATGGTACGATTTATCTTTTATCTTAAAATCACAAGTCAAAACCAATTCCTTGAAATTCTAAGCTAATCAGTTAAGTAATCAAATCCACCAAATTTACTTATAAAATACAAATACATATACTACCAAAATATGCCATTATTACCTAATGCAAAAATATCAATGAAAGAGTTTACTTTCTTATATCATTCTATAATTAATTCTAAATCTTTTCAGGATTAGAGACACTTATCCTTTAAGTAAATGATTATGCCATCAAGCAAATTTTGTGATTGGATTCCAAGGTTGCAAATTTTGATGTCGATACTGAGTAAAAGCAGGTTCTTTTCTCCTGATGCGCCTTTAAAGCCAATTCCTGAGACACCAGAGTGTCAAAGAGAGAAAAAGTTTATTTGATAGTGCAAGCAAAGGAAGTCAGTCATCTTAGATGGCCCAAAAACTGCCTCCCTGATCTACAGAAATTCTAATATTTTATAACATCAGGGTACTAATGAATACTTGGGGTGGAGCTGGACACAGGTACCTTCATTTTTAAACAATAAGGGGTTGAACAAAATGGGAGTACACACCGAACACGGGGAAGTTATAAAGTTACAATCATTTTCAGACATTAAGATTTTGAGATAGGAAGTACAGAGTAGAGATCAGTCACAAGGTTTTCCATATGGATATTAAACAAGGAGAGTGGAATGGTTACCATCCCAATAGCAAGCATACACAAGGGTGAGCTCAATCTAGAATTACCATCACAATACTAAGCACACACAAAGGTGAGTTTAAGTCTAAAGTGAGGGGGCTAGAGGAGTGGGACCATTCTAGCCAGCTTCAGTAATTTCAGGTATTAAGGTTTTGCTTTTTTATAATAAAAAGGCATCCATATAATGATTTAGCAATCATAATTATTTGTTAATTCTTAACCTTCGGTTACATAAAGACAGTGTTAGGTAGAGACAGTGTTCGCTAGAGAAACATATTTGCATTAAGTATACATTTTTCCCTGTTTGAAATACAATGGCAATGATCCTTTTGAAACTCAGACTCAGTATATTTTTTCCAAATTGCATCTCATTTTCAAAGCTAATCCAAACTTAGACTTGAAAGCTTTCTATCCCCTGTGAAAAGTAATGGTCTGAAAAAAAAAAAAAAAAACCCAAAACCAACGCTTTCTGTCCCTGTCTACCTTTATTTATTTACTTAAAAAAAAAAAAAAAAAAGCTTTCCTACATGCAGCCAGTAAAAGAGATGCTTGTGAAAAACTATATTACAACATGAGAATGTCCATATGATGCGGACGAGAACACAGGTTACAAATAATGTATCTTGATCCATATATGTATTCTGTACACACATATATAGGGAAAAAATGAAAGAATACAGCTTTTATTTATGTGTCAAGTTTATGAGCGAGTATAAATTTTGTGCCCTTTTCTGTATTTTATATAGTTTCTATATTGAGCATATTTACTTTTATAATGATAAAAATGGTTAAGAGACACATTGCATATTGACCTACTTAAAACTGATTCCTTAGTTTACTTTTCCTAATGAGTTTGAGTGCAATGCTAAAAATCCAACACAAATGAAAGGGACTTTTAGTTTCTCCAAAGCAATTCAGGGATCATCTTCAGAGATCCTCTTCCTTCCACTTTCACTTACATTCATCTGCATCCCCCATTGCCTCCTTTTCCTTTTCCAATCTAGATGCATCCTTAAAAGAATAAATCCAGATAGACCCTTTAAAAATAAATAAATAAATCTAAGTGCATTCTTTTCAAAATGTGTAAATCTGGGTACAACTTTTCAGAATATATAATAAATAAGAGAATGCTGAAAATTTGTTTCCTAATATCTAATTTTTCATTTTAAAGAAAGTCATTCTCTCAGCTTCTTTCATCTAAATTCTGCTGATTTTGAAAGTGTTCAAAGGCTTTTATGAGTCTAAACCAAAAGAAAAGAGCTAACTTAAACTGGAGAAACATTTAGAATCAGGGAATACTCCCAGGGTCAAAAGCCTTGGTTATATTGTTCAATTTTCCCTAATTCCCAAGAGCTAGGTTCTCCAAGCCATAGTACAAACCTATTCATCCTGAGGAGTTTTATTGCCTTGTTTAATGCTCTAATTTGCAAGTGCAAATTTTATATTTGCATTGCAAATAGGTCTTTTTCAAATGGTAGTCTTACTTCAATTATTTGTGAGTGTCTCAAGTGAAAGTATGCCCTACCCCCATACCTTACCTTCTTTACCCCTCACCCCAGCCTCAAAGGAGGGTGTAGGTTATCCATCCAGCCCAGACTAAAGGAAGAAACTATGACACACCCAAATCAGGGAAATTAGGATCTTTTCTAATGCCAGAGGAGATCCCAAAGAAGGCACTGAAAGTACAAGGATTCAAAGCAGCCCATTTGGAGAAGGGAGTCAAAGGCCAGCAACCAAGCACCAGAGAAGGGTCCAGATTGAGAAAGGATTCCTTCCAGGAAGTGGCCTGTCCTGAGCATTGATGTCTGTGATTGGCATTTATCCTAGTACTGTCCATTACCTGCTGTAAGGCTGAGGACCAGCTACTAAGCTCTGTGGCTTAGTCCCTTCACATGTAAAATGGATTTAATAATAGAACTTAACTCTTAGGGTTACTGTGAAGATTAAATGAGGGTAGCTCTTTGAACAGTGCCCACCCCATCATCAATACCATCAGGTATTTATCAAAACATTAGCTATTGCTATTAGATATGCTGTAGGCTGAATCTCAAAGGCAGGGGGAGTAAATGCTGAACCATGAATTCCCATATTATACGCTAATCAGTAAATGGACCAGTCTACATGGTCAGAAAGTCCAGGACCTTCACACATTTTCTTAGTGTTGACTGCCTGTTGTAATTTCTTTTATTTTCATTTGCATATTCCTAATTCTGATTGTATGTTCATTAAAGCAGGGAATATGTTACAGTGTTTTTCAAATTGTGAGCATGACTTCTTCTGCACCCATTCAAATTCATGAAGAAAGGGAAACTAAGGAATTAATCTTAAATTGGTCAGTATGAATTGTATTTTCTCAACCTTTTTTCTGATTGTAATAAACTCAGTAGGTCTTAACCAACATAAAAAAGAAGCACTTGTTAGAAGTTAAAAATAGAATAGAAAATATTATAATGCATACATTTTGATAAGGGTAAGTATTGTTTTGTGAAACTAGGTTGCAATTTTAATTTATATCTTACTATGCACTGCAATTTTTTAAAAAGTTTTTAAAACTTTGGATTTATATGTTACCCAGGCAAATATTTACACCCAGCAGTTTCTTAAAAAAACATTGACTGATTGTATTAATTCCATATATAGGCCATTAGACAGTGTTTCCCAAACTTGTCTGATGATAAGAATCACCTAGGGTCATTACATTTCCAGATTCCCAGTCTGCTTCCCTAGAGATTCTGATATTGGAGAAATACTGTCACAACAAAAGCATTCATTTTCCATTAGAGAAGAAATTTGTTGAAAATAGAATCTGCTTCATCCTATCTAACTTTTCTTATTTGGTGGTAATGAGCCCAATGTAAAACAGCACTCTTTGTCCAGCCACTTTAGTGACTGACATTCATTCAGTCATTTATTCACTTATTCAGCAAACGCTCATTGATATTTGCCATATGCCAGAAACTGTGCAAAGAAATGGGGATACAAATGCATATTTGACACAGTTCCTTTTCTCAAGTTTACATTAGATTCATTTAAGAACAAGGATAGTATCCCCCTGAGGATCAGAAGATATGAAACCAAAAAGAAAATAAAGTCTTGAATGTACATGTATGATTCAAGTCTTGGGTAACCTTCAAAATGTTCAGAGGGCCAAAAAAACAATAAAACTACAATGGTAAGTACAATATCAAAACATGTTGCTCTAATTAATATGGATCAAATACAGAAGAGTTGACAACCAGTATCCCACAGCTAGAGAGAACTCAGTATCAGAGTCAGGAAGACAAAGAAGGAAGAAGGTAGGTATCTAAAATTCAAATTATATACAGAATAGGACCACTTCTCACCAGAACTACTGGCACCAGCCTGAACCAAGCCATTAACATTTCTCACCTGGATTACTGCAGAAACTTTCTAACTGGCTTCTCTGTTTGCCTTCTTAAAGTCTCTTTTCAACACACCAGCCTGAGTGATCCTATTGAAATATTAGTATATGTAACACCTCTAATCAAAACCTCATGGCTTCCTGTCTCACTGAGAGAAGCCTAACCAATAAAGCCCTACATGATCTGCTCTCTTGGCCGCCTTCTTTCCAGCCACACTGGCTTCTTAGCTGTTCCTCAACGTGTCAGACATACTCCCATCTCAGGGCCGTTGCATTTCCTGTTACCTTTTGCTACATGGCTAATCCCCTCATATCCTTTAGATCTTTACTCAAAAGTCACATTCTAAGGGAGATCTTCATCTACTACGTTACCTAAAACTGTAACCTCAACTCCCTTCTCCCCTCTTCACATTTTCAAGACTCCTTCCTTATTTTGTTTTTCTTCTAGACACTTATCACTTTGTATTTTACTTAAATGCCTTGTTTATAATCCCTCTCCTTCCTTAGCATTTAAATTCTATTAGGATGAAATTGTTGTTGTTTTATTCCACCCTGTATCTATGGCACCTAGGTCAGTGTCTGATACCTATAGGTGCTCATTAAATATTTGGTGAATGAATAAATATAGAATGCAGAAAGAAGCCTAAGGCTCTGACTCTGTCTATCATTTATTAGAAATATGCCAAGAGAAGGGACGAGAAGGCCATACCATGTAAGACATAGGCCATTTTATTGCTTACTCAATTCCTTACCTTACTACAACAAAAAAGATTTCAGGTGTCCAGGACACACTAATTATAGCTTCACATATCTATGTTATCTGTTTAGGAAGGTGGTTAAAAGATTTTATAGTGGAACAGACCTGTGTTCAAATGGTGGCTTCACTGGTATGTAATAGTTGTGTGACATTAGGCAAGTTATATTGCCTCTCTAAAAAGCAGTTTCCTTGTCTATAAAATGATGATGATGATGCTTACATCATAGATCACTGGGAAGCATTTTGAGAAAATATGTGGAGTTTTTGGTGAAGTCCATGGATCATTCTAACAGCCAGACAAATGCTAGCTATTATTGCCATTGTTCAGGATGCTGTTTTATTCTTTTTTAACTCCTTGTATTATTTCTTTCAAAAATTTGAAGTAATGGTTCTTATCAGAAACTGTAAATCCAATATATTGAGTAGATTTGGGCATTATAAACCCAATATTCTGAGTAAGCACTCAACTATTTGGTGGTCATAATTTAGGTACCCAGTGAGAGACTAATACATTATTGGCATTTCAAATGAGAAAATTTTTCAATTGGCCCCCTGAGAGGGTCACCCTTCATTTGGGTGAGCCATAGGTATAACACAAACTGTCCATACATTCTAATTCATGATTCCAAACCATGCCCACAACAAAGAATGTGTTTATTAAAAGCATCACTATGTGGGATGCAGCATAGAATCTAGCAAAGAGTAGGTGCCAGCAACATAAGGAATCAGAGTTTCTGAAAGTTTCTTCTTCAACTATTTAATCAACCTATTTTGAATTTCTAAAATACAAAGAAGCGTTACGGAAAAAATGAAGAAAACAATATTTAGTTCCTGTCCTCAGGGTGCTTAAAATCTTAGTTGGGGCAGGAACAATTCTAAAACATAAGAAAATTTATCTAATGATATAAGATAATAATGCAAGTGAAGATATAAAGCAATATAAGACTAATTGCCATGAATGATGGAGAAATTGGACTCACTAGACCAAAGAAGGGATAGAGAGCAGTGGAGTTAGTGTGGGTGGGACCGGCTTCTTGTAGGACGGGTATCCTGTACTATTTCTTAAAGGAAGGATAAAACTTAAACAAGCATTGTGGTGCACAAAAAGGATTCCCATTGGATAATTCTAGCAAATGCTTAGTGGCAGAAAAGTGTGGGTTGTCTACAGAAGAATATCTTCACTGAATAAACCCAGTGGAAATGAGCATGATGAATGTCTGAATTCTACACTGTTTAGGCATTCAAAAAGTTGTTTTAGTTTGAATTATTGATTCCCTCCAACCTAGCTCTACAACCAGGCTCTGCAGATCCAAAAGTGACTGCAGTGCAAGTGGTTTGTGATTGCCAGATCTGGTATTCAAACCCAAGCCCGTATGACTTCAAAGTCTATATTTTTTTTGTCTTTCTCCCAGAATAATTTAAACAGCATTAAGATAAATAAGTAGAAGCTGAGTGCGTAATGAAGAGAACCCTAGGACTCAGTGTTTGCATTAATTTAACAAATATTTATTGAGCACATACTATGTGTATGGTATTGTTCTTGGTGCTAATGATATACCAGTGAGCAAAACAAAATGTAATGAGGGCTTCCATTGAGTTTATGTTCTAGAGTATTGTTCATATGTGTCAGTGATGGTAGTAATGGGGAGATGGGACATTGCACATGAATATGTTTCTTATTAATCACATATTTATTTTAATTGACTCAATTCCTATAATTTCCTAAAATGATTCTTATTGAAAGCAACCCTGAAGCCTCACTGAAGCCTCTACTCCATCAATTATGAGATAAATTGAGTACTCAACTATATTTAAGAACTTCTTTTCAAAACAGTGTTTGCTTGCCTATTGCACATAAACTGAGTTACTATTATTCCTATTTTCCAGAAGAAAAACCTAAACTTCTGAGAACTTAAGAAAGTTTCTCAAGTTACACAGCTAATACATGTGGGGTATAGACCCTCCCATTTCTTACAAGTAGTTCTTGTAGAGTCCTCAATTCTTGCTTTAAGCCATTCTGTTCTACTTTTTTTTTTCTGAAAAGTTCTAATATTTATCCTCAAGGGATTTCAAAAATTAAAGGGCAGAATTCTTGAATCTATGGGGTAGGTAGCAGTATTTAACAGAAAGAGCAGTAAATCAGGGAACAAGGGGTGTGAGCTCTAGGTCTGCTTCTGGCACACTGTGGAACAGAGTCGCTGGCCATTTCCTCCCTATATGTCTTAGTTGTCTTATCTGTGATATGGGCCCACTACTTATCCTTCATATTTCAGGAATTGTGGGTTTGTAAGTATGTGTGTAAGTGTGTTTGTAGCAGCAAGATGCAAGGAGTGAAATAATAAGCTGAAGAACATAAATATTTAGAAAAGCAGAAAGTATTACCTGGATGTAAATTATCATGACCAATCTTATTATTATTAAAAGTAGAGCCATTTCATATGGCAAAGTCATATGGACACTTCTGCAACAACTTCCTAAATGTTTCCCCACCAAGCTGATACTTTTCCTACAACACAGACAATTTCAGATGGAAGTGGAACTACACATCTACATAATTATCACATTACTTCTTTATATATGAGTAAACTCCGATTAAATTGTTCTAATCATATTCTTTAAAAAGTTAAAAAAAACAAAAAAAAAAAACAAGCCAATATGATATGAAGCTTTATCCCAAACAACTTAAAGCTAACAAGAAAACACAGGACATAATAGCTTTTGCCTAGAACTTTTAATTTCTTTTCCATCTGTAGAAAGCTCTCCTCCTTCTAGAAATAGGTGGCAAAGTAACACCATTTTCAAAGGAAGTTAGACTGTGATGATCCTTCAGTCAATTCTCTCACAGCATTGGCTTTACCTCCCATTTATTCATGTTTTGGCCTAATAGTTCTCTGTTCAGCCTTGCAAGACCCCATGCTCCATCCATTCCAAACTATTCGCAGCTCTTCAAAACATGCTGCTTCTTGGCTGCGTGTTTTTGTTGCTCTCTCTACCCAGCATGCCTTCCTCACTCCAGGCTCCTTGACAAAACTCTGCTAGTTATCAAGATTCAACTCAGTCATGACTTTGTAAAAACTTCTCTGACCAGGCCAGGTAAACTGGGCACTGATTTTTGCTTGATATGTTTTTGCTCCTATAATGCCCTAGAGACTTCCACTGCAGACCCTGTAATATTTAAAAATACTTGTTTGTTTATATGTCAGTGTCTCTGTTTCTTCTCCTCTACTGGAAGCATCTTGAAAGCAAGGATTGTTTTCTATTGATCTTAATACCCCAGACACTTCTCACACAGTGTATAAATCATAGTTGTCATTCAAAAAATGTTTGATAGATTAGTGAATAAATCGTGACCTATGGGCCACATACTTTGATATCTGCAACATATATATTTTTATATGCACACACTCATGTGCATGCTAGTGGTCCAGATTTAATACCTTGATTGCTATATAAAAACCTATGTAAAAATAGATGAAAACATCCTTCTGGTTGTACTGTATTATAAAGGTTCAATTAACAAAATACTCATTCTAGAATAAAAGATTGTGACATAAGTGGAAATAATGTGATCTAACTTGTCTCTATTGTTTTCTGCACAGAGTTAAGTCATTTATGTTAAATGTGTTAAATCTTAGCAAACATGAGAAACTATGGACCATAAAAAAGACTTTACCAGAACAAAGTAAATAAGCAATTCTGGCTATAATGGAAATAAAATCAAACACTTGAAAAATATATAATACAATAAAATAAAAACAAAAATATCAAGTAAGACCTGATATTGGTGAACTATCAGACTACAAGTGAACTACAAACTCTTTTGCAAACCTTGCTGCCTCAGAAATAAAAGATAATCCTAAAATTATATTATGCAGGAAATTGTAAGAGCTAATTATTGAAGGGTATACCCATATTTAAACTTGAAGTTAATCTACTCAGGAGGTTATATGTGTTACATATGGCAGTGTGCATGGTTTGAGTTTCTATTGATAAATGTATCAGAAATGTCTATATTTCAGTACAGATTAGTCAAGGCACCAAGAGTTTATTCTCCAAAAGTCATCTGAATTAAGCTAAGACATTGTTGGTAAAAGTCTTTTTATTCTTTTGGTGATAAATTTAACTGAAAAAGAAATTTAAAGCTAAACTCACAACGTGAACTGTTAGAGTAGAAAGGGATCTCTCAAAACCTAGAGCAAAGGAAATTTGGACTCAGGTTTTCCTGAACTTCTGAAATTTAATAATGAAACATCAAAACAATTGTTATCTCTTAATCTGAATTATTTATAGAGCTTCTACTGAAGAAAGTATTTTTCCTCTTTCAAATAAGAAGATGAGGGGGGAAAACATTTACAATTTATTGAACTTATAAAACAATGCATCCCATATCCACAATTTGGAACAGGAGATGGTTATGGAAAAATTCAAATGGATATTTGAACACACTGTCCATGTTTTCAAATATCTCTTTTCAAATTGTTTACTATCTCCATCGTATGCATGGAAGAAAATTGGCTGCTGAAGTTAATTTTTAAAATAATAAAAAAGTAAGTTCTATAGAACTCTACAAAATGACCCACAGACTACTTCTAGGCTGTAGTTTTAAAAGAATTGGTCATCAAAACATAAATACTACCTGTTTGAAATGCAACTAGAAAACAAAAGGCTTACGAAAGAGTGAGCAGCAGGGAGTTCTGTTAATAAAACTTACAAAGACAGAAAATAAAACTTTAGTACCCAGACATATTAAAACACTCCTCCAGTAAAATATAAGGGGCAAGCACTTTACATTGACATTTTTTAAAGATTCCTATTTTTAGGTAATAAGTCTTTTTTTTTTTTTTTTTTTTTTTTTTCCTCAAAGGCAAACACTTCCTTTTGGACTTCCTTCAACAAGAAATACAAACTCAAAATGTTAACAGAGGATGCAATTCACTTAAATTATGCAACTGGAAGTCCATAGCTGGCCTGTCTGGCTCAGTGCTGAATGAACACAGTGTCAGAAAACCTTTCCAATAATAACGCCCTCAATCCTGACAAAGGGTAAATCTCCCAAACTTAGGCTCAACTTCGGAAGCGCGTTAGCCACAGAAAGTGAATGTCAGTGGGGTGGCAACACCCAGGCAGCAGCGCCCACGCAACTAAAGCAAGCAGCCCACCCAGAGCTGACGATTTGTCTGATCAATACCTCCAATTCCCAGTGCCAATCAATTGTTTGTATGCACAGAATGGTCAGGTACCCCCCAGATCATATCTTAAAGCCTTTACAGACTCTTGCCTTTTAAACAATTAAGCAGCACAAACACAGGCAGCTCATGGCACTTTTTAAAAGAGAGACTTTAAATCTTAATCTAAAGCATGCTTTATAGCTTTTTACCTTCTCTGATTTCTTGGTTCTGGCCTACCTAAATAATTTTCATCTTTTTCTCCCCCCCTCATCCCCCATCCCCAAGTGTGAGCGTAAACCTGAATTACAAATAGTTAAACCTGAAGGTCACTTCACAGCAGCGTTCCAACATGCTCCCCCAGCAAGTCTGCACGGCAACAATAAAACAAAGCCCTTACAACCACCTGTAATAATCTGCCTGCTCAGCCAGCAATCCGAAAAGTCCTGAAGCTACAGAAGGTAGACATTTTCTGCAGCTGGTTTAACATGTACATTGTGCCCAGTTGCCGGCTCGCCTCCTCTTACCTTCACGTTAGTCCGGAGTGCACAGTAACATGCAAAGAACATTGCAGTAAATAAGGAGCATATGGACTGGTATTCAGCTTCTCAGCACAGCGCAAGCCCCACACACACGATCCTGGGCATGTGCTAGTAAGGAGCATCCGTTCCCTCTGTCAGTTTGAAAATGCATAGATCTCTGTTTTCTCTGACTACAAAACGACATGTCTTAAAGGCACTGAGTGAGAGCTCAAAATCTCTTCATTGGCTATATATAGCATTGTGCCCAGTAATTTCAATTAGCCGAGATTTCAGCATCTGAAAGTTAAGACCTCAGTTGCTTTTCCTTCTAGCATTTTAAATCACTGGGTTTAAAAAAAAAAGAAAAAGAAAAAGAACGGGAGGGGGAGATGAGCTCACCCAAGAAGGGGGTGGGGGGGAAAGGTGAAGAATTGAAATTTAACCAATGAGTTGCTTATATTTCTGGAGAGTCCTGGTGTTATCCTATTAGATACTTCACAATGGGATTATATCGGACAGATTGTAAATAAAGAGGAAACCCTTTTCTCTCTGGAGGTTTAATGTGGGCTCTGCATTATATTCCAGGCTATTCTGATGCAGCACCCTGTTTGGCAAATACTACAAAACACTGCAAACACATCTCATTCTGCTTCTCTGTGTGGAATAGGGCCAGGACCAAAGGCTCGTGTCTCATAAAGTCTCCTAATATGTGAGCTGGGTTCCCCTGAGGTGATCTGCGGTGATACGGCTAAGAAGTACCACCTTCTCCTACTTCCCTGTCCCATAATATCTGCTACATCTTCCTGGGTAATCTAAAGTTGCTAAGCTCTCTAATAAAACAATGTGTCCAATTTTCAAAAACTATGCTTTATTGGTAAATGACAGTCAATATAGAAGAGGGGATTGGAATGAAGACAGAGGATTCCAGGGGATAACATAACCTCAGATTCAGTAGCTACTGCTCTTGAATGTAAAATGTTCAGCTGGCTCTAGAAGGGAGAGAGCTAAAGAGAAAAATAAAAGCTTCTGCCCCCATGAATCCATAAGGGAAAAAAATTAATTAAAAAACGTCTTCTGATCCTACTGGCTGTTGTCATTCCTGCCAGGCACCGGATGCTGCAAATTAACTCAATTTTCACTGAGCCAAAAGGACAAAGTACAATATAGGGCTCTAAACTCTTATTTCCAGGCTTAGGAAGCCCTAATGTTCAGCTAGAATGCTAAAGCTATCTGACTAAATGCAAGCAGAAAAGAACAGTTCTCACTGCAGCAAAAATTGTGAGAGGAAAAAGAGTGGGTATATCTTTGCCACAACACTCCCCATCAGCTTACAGCAACAGAGAAGATCAGCATAACGCACTGGAAAAAAGCTGCAGTGACTTTTAGGATTTTTCTTTAATATGTTTTGCATAAACCAGCCTCCCCTCTGGAACCTGCAGTAGTGCTGAAGCACTGTCAGAGTCACTGGGCATTTCTCCTGGGCAATGAAGTGAGGCAGCTTCAGGAGGAAGTACGGTTTGGGAGAGAAATTAAAGGAAGAAGAAAAGCAAAATTTTCTATTTCTCTCTTAATGACAAGCATTCAGAAAGTGTCGTCAGTTCTGACTAAATAGCTATTTTGGGCTGTCATTGTTTGTGCCTTTTTTTAGGAAGGAAAAAGGCAATCTTGTCTTAGGCTGGAGATTCTTTAACATTGTAAGAGGAGGAAGCCACTTAATTTGATTTCCAGTTCTGTCTGTCATATGAGGCAAGAATTTACAAATCTTAAGCACCTACAACACAACCAGTGACTTCCAGGACATTAAAAAAAAAATGGATATGGGTGCCCAACTCTTATTATTCCACAAGTTTTATTAATGGCTTTAAATGTAGAATCAAACATTTCAGCTACTAAAACACTGTTTCCTGAGGTCATAGCAGGCCATGTTTCCTGCAGCTCTTCCCATAAAGGAATCCAAACATAGCAACTCAATGCCATGGAAAACACAGAAGTTAAAAAATGCCTTTCTCCATTGAGGGTCCAGAGCATTTTTAAAAACCAATTTTTCAACATGTGAATAAGATTTGTTAAATATTTTTTGCCATTAGGAAGGGAAAAAGCAATGTTACATCTATTTTGTTATTGTTTTAATAGACCCCAAGGTATTTGAATGGCCCAGGAGAGACAGAGCAAAATGAAAAGCTGGAGAATATTATAAACCTCAGAGCAGTTCATAGGCAACGATTAAACAAATATGAAGTTGCAGGTGAAAGAGGATATGTAGATTTCTCTGCCAAGGCAACCAGGAAGGTCTTCTGATTTATTGATTTTTTTTAAGTTTCTTCTCTCTTTTAGTATATTGACTGACTTTTTAAATGTTTATTTTTATTAAAGAAGTTGTAGGTTTACAGAAGAATTGTGCAGAAATTACAGTTCCCATATGACCCCCTCCATGTATACATAATTAACAATTAGTGTGGTACATTTTTTTTTAACAATTGATGAAACAATATTATAATTATACTATTAAATGTAGTCCATAGTCTACATTAGGGTTCACTGTGTTGTATAGTTCTATGCTGTTTCAAAAAAAATTTTTTTTCCTGAGGTGCCAGGGATTGAACCCGGGACCTCATATGTGAGAAGCCAGTGCTCAACCACTGAGCCACATCGGCTTCCTTGAGTTGGTTTGTTTTGCTGCTTGTTTTTGTTTATGTTTTCAGGAGGCACCGGAAACCAAACCTGGGACCTCCCATGTGGGCGGCAGGCACTCAATCGCTTGAGCCACATCTGCTCCCTTTTCAAATTTTTATTCTGGTAACATATACAACCAAAAATTTTCTATTTTAACCATTTTCAAATATACAACTCAGTGGTGTTGATTACATCACCATCATCCATTACCAAAACTTTTCCAATCAACCCAAACAGAAACTCTATATCCAATATTCATTAACTTCCCATTCCTACCACACCCTGGCCCCTGGTAACCTGTATTCTAGTTTCTGACTATGAATTTGCATATTCTAATTATTTAATATAAGTGAGATCATACAACATTTGTCCTTTTGTGTCTGGCTCATTTCACTCAACATGATGTTTTTGAGGTTCATCCATGCTGTATCATATATCAGAATTTCATTCCTTTCTATGGCTGAATAATATTCTACTACATATATATATATACATATCACATTTTCAGATACAGTTTTAAGGTGTGCACATTCCTAAGAAAGGCTCTTAGACTTGAAAACCTGCTTAAAACTCCCATATTCTTTTATCCATCCCATAGAACCCCATTGCAGACATGGAGTATACTTAGAGATTTATTGCCTAATTTTCCTAAGAAGACTAAGATAGATACCTGACTTATTATTCTCCTTTTATATGTGCAGGAAATGAGGCACTAACTACCACGATAATATCCCACTAAAAAGTTAGTCTGATTGTTTTTAGGCAAAGGCTTCAACAGGGCAATGTTTGTGCTAGAAGAAGTACATTTGCTACTGTATAAGGAAATTATGACTGGCTACATATTTTTTGGAGTCAATAGAATAAATCCAGGCTCCAACACTTACAAGTGAGCAGCCCTGGAAAATCTCTTCTATGTCAGTCCCTTTACTATTTGTAAAACGGCGATTTGTAAAATGGAGCTAACACTTAACTCATAGTGTTATTGAGAAGACTAAAGATGGATTTTCTTCAAAACAAAGTCTAGATGGATCAAAGATTTAGGTATAAAATTGAAACCATAAACATATTAGAAGAAAATATAGATTTGATTTTGATTTTGTATAATATTGAAATGGAGAAGACTGAAAAAAAGGAAGACAATTGTGAATAAAAAAATTATGAAATTTCTACATGACTAAATTATAAACAATGACAAATAACAAACTGGTAAAATACTTGCAACGTATTTGTTGGAAAATTTACTTAAAATACAAAAAAAAGTTTATAAATCACTAAGAAAAATATAAAATAATGAAAAAATAGGCAAAGAACATAAAGTGGCAATTTATAAAAAGGCAATAAAATACATGAAAAATGCTCAACCTCACTCATATTTAAAGAAGAGCATATACATTAGAAAAAGGTTTTTTTAATTGATATTATTGAGTGCTCATGAGGATGCATTAATTGGTGAAAAAAATTTTGGAAGGTAATTTGGAATTATTTATCAAGTATTTTAAAAAGGCACAACTTCCAGGAATTAAACCCAGTTATATGCATAAAACACTACCTAAATATCCAGTAGTGGGAACTTACTTTAAATATTACAGTTTAAACCTCAGAATACCATGCAATTATTAGAAAAATATAAGATATATATATATAATACACACACATAAATGTATTCTTATATAGAATTATGTCCAAGTAATAAGGTTAAATGCAAAAAGAAGATTGCTGAAGAGTTTGTATATTATGGGCCTATTTTGTGTGTATATTTACATAAAATAGTGTGTGTGTGTGTAGACATGTATAAAATATCAACAGTGTTGATCATTGGGTGTCAGAATTTGGCTTAGGGATGGGAGTGAGACATAATCTTTTATTCGTCACTTTATATCTTTCTATACTACAGTGGACTCATCCATAATGAACAACTTATCTAAATAGCCTCTTAGCAAAAGAGAGAAAAACACAGGGAAAGAGGAAATCCTAGGACCTGTGAGGGGATTTGCCTGCTATTGCACTCAATGAACAAAGATCAGGGAAGAATCAGGAGATGGGGGATGGGAACCTGCTGATTCCTGAGTTGGTCTTAGTTCCTGAGTGCTTCTTGTAGTGTGGACATCTCCCTGTAATATATGTAATTCTACTACGTACATATAATTTTCTTAAAAAGGGGCCCTAAACACAAGCTAACTACTTTAATTGGTTCTCAAGTGGAAAACAAAAGTGGCTTTTAAGTGTAAACTTGTTTCTAGTTCATTTTCACCTTATGCAAATAACAAACAAGTAAAATATTTGCAACATATTTGTTGGAAATTTTACTTAAATACAATTTAAATGTCTTTACTTAAATACATGTAATAATGTAGAACATGATATCTTCATACATTTGGTTTCTTTTTCTTTTTCTTAACATGAGCATGCAATACTTTAAAAATATCAAGTTTTTTTTTTTTGGTAAAAAGTATCCGAAAACATTAAAGCACTATGTAACTATAAATTGTAAATATAATAATAACAATAGCAACAATGTCTGTTAATATGGACAAATAGTTCATATCTTTGGGCCTCATTTTTTTCATCTATAAAATAAGGAGTTGGACTATTTGCCCATATTAACAGACATTGTCCAGTAGCACCCAGGCATGGGTATTTCATAAAGATTCCCAAGGAATTCCATTAAGCAGCCAGGATTGAGAATCGCTGTGTTAAAGCAAGGGTTAACAACCTTATTATACAAAGGGCCAGGGAGTAAATGTTTTTAGGCTTGCCAGGATCTCTGTCACAACTACTCAATTTCACCATTGTAATGTAAAAGTAGCATTGCATAAATATGTTCCAATAAAACTTTATCTACAAACATTAAATTTTGAATTCCATACAGAGTTCACATGTCAGGAAATATTATTCTTTTAATTTTTTTCCAACAATTAAAAAATAGAAAAACAATCTTTAGCTTGCAGACCATATAAAAACAAGCAATGGGTCAGATTTGGCTCATGGACCATATTTGCCAATCCATGCTCTATACTCTAGAGCACTGGTTCTCAAAATGTGGTCTTTGGGCAAGCTGTAGCATAAACATGCAAATTCTCAGGTCACACTCTGGACCTAATGCTTCAGTAACTCTAGGTATGGGGCTCAAGAATCTGTGTTAACAAATCCTCCAGGTGGTTTGAGAACCATAGATCTAAAAGAGGAGAAAACTAATAGCTAAGGCTCCACAAAAAGTAGGAAGAGATGGACTCCAGAGAATAGGTAAGGAAGTAGCCTTAGAAGGGAGAAATGTACAGAAAATAAAGAGAAAATGACTACCAGTGCAAATGAGATAATTCTAGGCTGGAGGCTCAAGACTCTGAGATGGATTCCAGGTGAGCAAGGGACCATATAAACCCTAGCACTTAGGTATCCCTTCCCTGTTAGAATAGCTAACAGCTCTTAGAACTTGGAGTAAAAAATCCAAAAACCTGGATTCTAATTTCTTTTCTGCCACTTGCTAACTGTGTGACCTTGGACAAGTTATACAACCTCTCTGTGCCATAAAGTCTTCTGAAAAATGAAGATAAACCTACTTCAAAGGGATGGTGTAAGGGTTAAAAATGAATTAGTTGTATGTCTTAGTTTGCCAAAGGGCTACCGAAGCAAGATACCAGAAATGGGTTGGCCTTTTTGGTGGGAATTTTGAGGTAAAAGCTTATGAAATGTCCAAATCAAAGCACCATCAGAGAGACTTTCTCACCAAAGTCAGCTACTGGTGACATGGTGTCCTGCCATGTGGTGAAGATGATGGCTGATCTCTGCCGAGGCCCCAGCCTTTCCCTCCAGAATCTACCATCTCCCAGTACACAGCTGTGGTCAACCAGGCATAGGGTTGTCTCTTTCTGGGCCTCCTCTCTCAGTCTTGGCTGCCCCACTTTCTTCCTGAGTTCAACTGTGAGCTATTGGCATATGGCTGTCTCACCAGCCTTGAGCTGCTCCATGAGCCCAGTCCATGCTTCAGCTTCGGTTGCTAGCAATCCTCAAGTCCCCTCTCACATGGCAGGATCAAAAATGGCAGTTTCCTTTTTCTGTGTGTCTCTCTCTATGTCTCTGTTTATATGTGACCCAGCAAGAGGGCGGAGACTCAACCTAAGTCATACTTCATTGACTAAGTCCAATCAAAAGAGTCCCACACCCATAAGAATGGATTAGTTTAAAAATAAAAACCTTTTTAGGATTTACCAAATTCAAACTGTCACAGTGTGCAAACTGTTTGGCCTAGTAAATTTAATCATGGGTAGGCTTTTAGTGTAAAGACTGAATCCATAGAATTAAGGGGAAAGGCAAAAAGAGGTTTCATTCCTCTTGACTAACTTCTAAATACCTAGAACATTCCCCGCAAGTGTTTATAGACCATCCATAACCTCCCCAGTATCTCCAATAACCCATAAAGGGGATTTTCAAGTAGTTTATTCATCTCTTGTACCCCCTGAATTGATTTAATATCCTCAGAATTTCTTGCATACTCCCTGGAGTTTTCCCGAGATGATAAAAAAATAACTTAAAATTCCAAAGCATATTTATCTAATTCAGAGGTTCTCAGGATTTTCCACCAAAATATCCCCAAAGGCAGAAGAGGACGCATTTACTCCCCTAGAGGTGGTATAGGCAGAAGGGAAATGTCTCTGATGTCTTTCTTATCTTAAAAATTCATTTAAATGTTGAATGCAAGTAGCCAGTATATCCTTGCTTGTTATAAAGTAATGTTTTATATTGCTTACCAGCCATTAAAGTTAACAAGCCAAGAAGATTTTACAATGTTTATCCAATGGCTTTGAGTACCCTCTGATATGCATATAATACTCTATGTATGCCAAGGGTACTCTTGTCTCACTTCAAGAAGGAGGGATTTGTCCCATTTGACTCTTGAACCTTACAGTAGCCTTGAAAATTTTCTCCTCACCTCCTTGTATTTAGTGAGGACAAGTGTCTTAATGTTTAAATGAATTTTTCAAATCTATACAGCAGCTGGAGGTCGAACTCCAATACTAGGTCTCCAAAGCCCAGAGCAAAGTTCTCAAGACCCCGGTGCCTAGACAGTGGTTCTTAACTCAGCCATCACATTCCCTTATACACAACTATTTTGGAATAGATAATATAGACTACTTTTACATTTAATTTAGAAATTCAACATAATATACTATAAAAGAAAAATAAACTAAATTAAATAAAATTATTTAAAAATAAACTAAATTAAAATAATGTATCTTTAAATGGAAATGCTCAGGCTAAACTAAACCAATGAAAAATTAAATGGTCAGGTACTTGTACCCACATATGCAGACAGACACGGGTATATTGAATTAGCTACTCAAATGTCACAAGCAGCATTGCCATCAGTGACATAATATTCTGGTTTGATGAAAACTCTTGTAAAGTTCTGGAAAAAACAAGGAACACTCTTATTGCATCTGATACAGATATCCTTGAAAAATTTCAGTGAATGTTATATTCATGCAAAAGATGCTTGGAATTTTTGTGGGTTTTTTTTTTTTTTTTGGTCTTTTTTTTGTTTATTATTATTATTATTGAAATAATGAAAATGCTCTAATAATGATTTGAAGTGATGAATGCACAATGATGTGATTATACCAGATACCATTGATTGTACACTTTGGATAACTATATGCTGTATTAATATGTATCAATAAAATTGATTTATTAAAAAAATAAAATGAAACAAAAACAAAACAAAAAGTGTACTGGGCCAGGTGTCAGAAGCCCTGACCTGTGATATCAGATCTACCACCAATTAACTGTGTGAATAGGGGGTCATTTGTCCTCTCTGGCCTCAGTTTCCTCATTTATTTTAAAAAGGGGATAAGATCACCAGCTTGTCTATTGTGAAGACCAAATACGATAAATGCATGTTGGGGTGCTTTGCAAACTGTGAAGTTCTCTTCCATGGCAGGTATT
Organism: Tolypeutes matacus; assembly: GCA_026826555.1. NCBI lineage: Eukaryota > Metazoa > Chordata > Mammalia > Cingulata > Chlamyphoridae > Tolypeutes > Tolypeutes matacus. Next base: position 14,978,988 of record JAKSZT010031676.1, read on the forward strand.
ATCAGTGTTATTTTATCCTTGGTTCTCTTGCCAATGGAATGTTAGATTACAAATGGCTTAAACCATAAGAGCATTCTTTATCTCACACATCAAGAAGTTTGCAGGCCTAAAAATCCATCAAGAGAGACTAGCTAACATGTGCTGACTTGTAAAAATATCCTCTATATAATAGGTTTAAAAATTACAGAACTGTATAATGTTCTTTTATTTGTATAAAAAAATGTATTTGATATAAACATAGAAAGCATATCTAACAAGTTTAACTGTGGCTGCCTCTAAGAGGGGAATTTGAAGGTGGGGACTTTTTTTTTAAATACTGTTTGCTTTTTTACTGGGATGCATTGGTTATGTCAGAAACCTATTAATCCTTTTGGAGCTGTTTAGACATGGCCACTAACTCCTTATCCTCTTCTCTGTAAACATTCAATAAATGATGATATGCAGAATCAAAGTGATACAGATTGTTTAAATAAAATAAGGAACAATTTCTTGAAAATTAATACTACTACTAATAATAATAAAGAAGTTTTCAGGGACTTGCAAGCTTGTCGGTTCAGCAACGTTGGTCCTCTGGGCCAGCTTCTCTACAAGGCTCTTGGCTTTCTTCTTTGTTGGGTGGCTGCAGCTCTCCAAGCCTCACATGTCAATAGGCAAGGCCAGAAGGTATGGGTGGTGGGGGGAGCTGGTTAAAATGTGAATCAGTGATTATCCAGGTCAGGTGCTTAATGGCAGGTGAGACTGGACAAGACACTGGAGGAGTTTGTTGTTGATGGGGAGGAGGGAAGACGCTTCACCTCATCTCTCTCTTTTTACCAAGGAGGAGGAAACTCTCCCAGAAGCCCCCAGTAGACGATCCTTCAGATTCTATTTGCCAGAACTGGGACACACTGATGAGCCAATCACTGGCACAAGAGAATGAGAGTCTAGGCCAATCCTAGTTCACCCATGGACCATGGCAGGCAGAGGGCCCCTCTGTGGGTGAGCAAAGTCGGGCTTCTGTCAGCAAGGCAGGAGGGGAACCAACATTTCCCGCCACACCATGCTGCCTTTCCTCTCCTCCCCAATGCTTCTTGTCATTTTCTTCTTCTTCCTTCTCTGGGACTCAAATTCTTCTCTCTTCCCTCCGTTGTTTCTTCTTTTGGACTCACACTGCCTTACACAACCACACCATCATAATAGCCACAACTACCTATATCCCTAGCTTATGAGAAGGTGTGATGGTTTGAAGTTCTTTTGTGACTCCCAGGAAAAGATTGTACTTAAACGAATCCATTCATGTGGCTGTGGGGCCCTTTTATTGCATTAAATTCAATCAAGGGGCCTTTGATTAGATTAATTGATTAGATTGATTTAGGGCTTTTGATTGGACTATGTCAGTGAGGTGTGACCCAGGTTAGGCCCTCTTGCTGGGTCTTACATAAACTGAGAACACACACAGAGAAAGACACACACAGAAGAGGAAGCTCTGCCATTTTGACCCTGCCATGTCAGAGAGAGGACTCCAGTTTCATCTATAGCTACAGAAAGACAAGTCACGAGAGGCTCAAGGAAACAATGCCCAGGGAGCGATGTCTGGTAGCCCACAGCTGAGTTCTAGGAGAAAGTAGAGAGAGACCAGCAGACCTTCCATCTTGCCTTACCACAGGGCAGGACTCCAGTATCTGCTAGTAGCCAACTGTTGGTGAGAAAGCATCTCTGATGATGCCTTGATTTGGACATTTTTCATAGCCTCGGAACTGTAAGGCTAATAAATTCCCCTTATAAAAGCCAACCCATTTCTGGTATTTTTGCATTGGCAGCCGGTAACAAACTAAAACAGAAGGTGAGTCTTTCTTGGATGATCCAGAAAACATTCTTGTTTTCTGCCTCCAAGTCAACACCAGGCCTGGTGGGTAGAGGTGACTTGAGAGTGGAGGTCCTGTGCAGGGACAGGAAGGGCTGTCCTTGGCTTGCTGTCTTCCTGTGTAGGGCACAGGTTTGAGTGGAAAAGCTGGAGCCAACAGGAAGAGCAGTTCACAGAGAATAGATGCTTGGCATTTAAGTAAAATGGAGTTTAGGTCCTAGGCTCAGGTAATTATATTTAGGTTTCTAATCTAAATGAATGTTTAATGGAATACTGAATTTAAAAAGTATAGGATGGGGAGTAGATGTGACCCAAGTAGTTGCCTCCCACATGGGAGGTCCCGGGTTCAGTTCCAGGTGCCTCCTAAAGAAGACAGGCAGACACAATGAGTTGATGCAATGAGCTGATGAACAGGCAGGCACAACGAGCAGGGAGCAGGTGCGACTCAAATGGTTTGGAACCTGCCTCCCACATGGGACATCCTGGGTTCGGTTCCCAGGACCTCCTAAAGGAAGATGAGCAGACAATAAGCAGACACAACAGGCAGACACAACGAGCAGAAAACAAGCAGACAGATAAGGGAGCCATCTGGGGCAATGCTTTACTGTGCAGGATTGTCTCTCAGACTATCTAGCAGCTCTGACCTCCCTCCTAAATCCTGTCTACTCACTCATTGCCAGTAGTATGCCCCTTTACATTGGTTTTAACCAAAAATATCTTCACAAATTACTAAAATGCCAGTAGTATAGCCCATAGGGGATGGTACTGTTCCCACTGGGAACGACTTCAGCACACACCTTGAGAAGTGATGTGGACTTAGGAATAGAAGTTGCAAATTACTTTAAATTTCCCACCACAATTACTCAGGGCCCTGTATAGTTCTAAAGAGTTTCTATAAACACTTTTAGAGCTTAAAAGCCTATTCTTCTGGATTTCTAGAGGAAGAGAATAATTTTAAAATGCTGATGTGAGCAATCACAGATTCTAAATTATCAGACAGGAAGGGCTGTGGGATGGACACATCTTATCCAAAGAAGAAAAAACTAGGCTTCAGGGAGTGACCATCTCAAAATCCTGACATCCTTTAAAGATCAGATCAGAGCCCATCTTTTTGTGAGATTGTCCCTAATGATATCAGCTCATACAGACTCCTTGTTCTCAATTCCTAAAGCATGTATTATCTGTACTGCCCAATTTAGTACTTGAATCTACACAGCCTTATATTGTTCTTTCACTACTTTTTGCACTTAAGATTTGTCTCCTTAACTCCATTTTAAGCTTCTCAAAGGTAAAGAACATATGAGAGCTGAAAAATAGTTTTCTTGGGCACATATTATTTTTAATTATTTTTCATGAACCGATAGATTGATGAGCAGGTCATAATAGAGAAATAAAAAGCCTTAATGGGGCCCACTGCCTGATAATCCTATCATTTCTCTGAACAACCACCTCTCTACTCTTTGCAAAAATGATTTCAGTCACTACTCTCCTCATACCCACACTTTACTCCATCCCTATTCTTCTTCTTAGATGACTTGACAGAGGAAATAAAAGCCAGCACACTGGAGGTCCTTACCTTCTGCCACAAAATAAAATTAAAAATAAAAATACATGGCTTTCCCATCCTCTCTTTGTTCCTCCTGTTACAAAAGAAGCATCACCCTTCCTACCGAAGGCCATTGTGTCCATGTGCAACCTGTATCCCAAACTTCCCACAGTGTCAGGAGCTCCAGCAGATGCTCTCCTCTCCTCAATTCTGCAACCCTTCTCTCTACTCAATCTTTCTCGTGACAGCTTAAGCATGCTCAAGTCTCTCCCAACTTAAAAATAATTAAAAGCAAAACTTTTTCTCCTAATCACCCTTCCATATCAAGCCACTCTTCTCTCCTTCTTTCACACACAACTTGTTTAGGAAAGCCAACATCTCACCCTCCAACCATTTCCTAATTTTCCACACTGACTCTGACTCAACACACTGGCTTATGCCTCCACCATTCCATCAAAACAGGCATCACAACCAACATGTCACAGTCTAGTAGTCACTTCTCTGGCGTTACCCCACCAGACTTCTTAGCAGGTTGGAAACAGCCAAGCCCTCCCTCCTCTTAAAACACTCTGTCCCCGTGACTTCTGCTCTTAGCTTGCCATGTTACCTCTCTGCTTTAGTATCTTTCCTGGTTCTTCCTTCAGTACCAGAACTTTTCTTTATGCCAAGTTCCTCAAGCCACAAATCTAGATCCTTTTGCTTCCTCATTGTACACCTTTCCCTAAGTTTCTCTTTCATTTCCGTGACATCCACTATTACCCCTACGTTGATGACTTCTAAATCTCCTTCACTAACCCATACTCCTTCTCTGAGTCCACTTATCCAATTGCTTACTGAACATCTCTTTAATATGCTACCAGTACCTCAAACTCTTTAGTATCAAAAATAAGGTTTGATTTTCTGCCTGAAACTTCCTCTTCCTCCAGTTTCCCTATTTCAGTGAATGGCACTTCTATCCAACCAGTTTCACAAGTCTGAAACCTAATAATCATCTTTGACAACCTCCTTTTCAATACCTTCAATAGCCAATATAATAATCAAGTCCTACTAATTCTCCTAAATATTTAATACAATAGTAATCATTTGTATTTTCACATGCATTACTACAGAAGCCTCCTAAATGTTTTCCTCACATATATTCTTGCCCCCCCCCAATCTATTTTTCATCTGCAATGCTGAAAGTGATCTTTTCTAAACAAATCTAAATCATACCACTCCCTATCACTCACAAGCTTTATCGGCTTCCCAAAGCTGTTTAAATACAGTCCAAAATAATCAAAAGGATTTTAAAGGCCCTGCATGGTATAAACCTTGCCTGATTTGGAACTTGTTTCTACTTCATATTCCATGTTCCAGTCACATTGAACTTGTCTCAGTTACTAGAAAATACCATGACTGTTTAACACAGCACCTTCCTACCTGCTTTTCCAATTGTCTGGAATAGTGGTTCTCAACCAGGATAACTGTATTCCCCAGGGACATATTTTGGTTGTCATAAACTGGTGGCTGGGGTGTTACTGGCATCTAGTGCATACAGGTCAGTGATGCTGCTAATCATCCTACAATACATAGAAAGACTCCCATGACAAAGGATTGCCTAGCCCACAATGTCAATAATGCTGAGGTTGAGAAACCTTGGTCTGGAAGGCTTTCCATTCTGTCTTTACCCCATGCAACTGTTTGCTAGCTCAGATGCACTTATTCATCTTGTCTCAGCTTAGATGGCCCACCTTCAGAGCACGATTTCTGTGACTCTTGCCTCTAGAACAGATTCTCCTCCTATATGTGCTTATCACATTTTTCTTTACGTTTGTAGCTCTTATTTTCAGTTTAACTAGTTACAATTAATGTTTGCCTTCCTTGCCAGGATTTACTCTCCATGAGGTTAGGAACTGTGCTTAACACACAGTATCCTAATAAACAAACTAGACATTTAAATTTTTATTAAATGAACATATGAATGAATGCGAGAATGAAGCTACTGTGTACAGAAAAAGAATATTGGGCTTAAAACACTATTAGGGGTTTCTAGCCTTGTCATTAACTAGATGTTTCCCTGACCAAGAACTTTAACCTTTTATTTGGCCTCATTTAAATATAAGTAAAATAGGAATTGTAATTCTTACTACAAAGAGCTTTAATGAGGATGACATATTTTCAGGAATTCTAAAGTATTTTGCAGCACTATCAGACATTGTTCGAGTGAAATTGGCTCAACTACATTGGAGGAAATAATATGAATCAAAAGCCTTAAATACAAGTGCCTATTTTTATTGTGGTAAAATACACATAACATAAAATATACTATTTTATGCATTTTAAAATGAACAATTGAGTGGCATCAAGTACAGTTGCAATGCTGTGCAACCATAGCCACCATCTAGTTCTAGAATTTTTCATGACTCCAAGTGGAAACTCTGAATCCATTAAGTAGTCAGAATCCATTCCCCTCTTTCCTCAGCCCTTGGCAACCACTAATCTGCTTTCTGTCTGTATGGATTTGCCTGCTTTGGATATTTCATATAAATGGAATCATATAATATATAGCCTTTTGTGTCTGGCTTCTTTCACTTAACATAATGTTTTCATAGTTCATCCATGTTATAACATGTGTGATACTTCATTCCTTTTTATGGCTGAATAATACACCATGGCATGGTCATTTGTATATATATATATATAATTTTTTGAGAAGTGTTGATTGAAGTCCTTTGCCTATTTTTTAATTGGGTTGTTTTGCTGTTGCTGAATCCTAAAAGTTCTTTACATATTCTGGATACTAGACCATTACCAGAGATATGGTTTGCAAATATTCTTTCCCATTCTCTGGGCTCTTTTTACTCTCTTGATAGTATCCTTTGATGCACAAAGTTTTAAATTTTGATAAAGTTCAATCTATCTATTTTTTAAATTTGTTGCTTGTGCTTTGGTGTTATATATAAGAAATTGCCAAATCCGAGGTCAGGAAGATGTGCCCTTTTGTTTTCTTCTAAGGGTTTTACAGTTTTAGCTCTTATATTTAGGTTATTGACCCATTTTGAGCTAAATTTTGTACATGGTGTGAGGTAAGGTTCCAACTCATTCTTTTGCACATGGATGTACAATTGTCCCAGTATCATTTGTCTTGGATTGTCTTGGAACCCTCACTGAAAATCAATTGGCTATACATGTCTGTGTTTTATTTCTAGACTCTCAATTCTATTTAATTGGTCTATATGTCTGTCCTATGCCAGTAATGTTTTAATTACAGTAACTTTGTAGTGAATTTTGAAGACAGAAGCATGAAACCTTCTTTTTTAGGACTGTTATGGCTATTCAAGGGCTCTTGCAATTCCATATCAATTTTAGGTTAAGCTTTCCCATTTTTGCAAAAATAAGGTGGTCATGATACAGATTGCGTTGAATCTGTAGCTCACTTTGGGGAATGTTGGTATCTGTAATATACTATCAATGTAGTATAATACATTGATTGAGTTTCATAAATTGAACCACCCATGCATCCCTGGGATAAATCAGACATGACCATAATGTATAATCCTTTTAATATGCTGCCATTTAATATGTATTCTCTTTGCTGGCATTTTGTTGAAGATTTTTGTATCTATATACATAAGGGATATTTTCTTTTTTTGAGATATCTTTATCTGGCTTTGGTATAGGCTAATTTTGGGCTCATAGAATGAGTTAAGAAGTATTCCTTCCACTTCAATTTTTGGGAGAGTTCGAGCAGGATTGGTGTTAATTTTCTTGGAATATTTGCTAAAATTCTCCAGTGAAACCATCTGGTCCTGGACTTTGTTTGCAGGCTTTTGATTACTAATTCAATCTTTTTACTTGTTATTGTCTGATGAGATCTTCTAGATCTTGAGTCAATGTAGGTAGTCTGTGTGTTTCTAGGAATTCATCCATTTCATCTAGGTTATACATATTTTTGCTGTAAAATTTTTTATAGTATTCACATGTGCCTTTTTATTTCTGTAAAGTCAATATACCCATTTTATTTCTGATTTTTATTATTTGCATCTTCTCTATTTTTTTGTCAGTCTAGTTAAAGGTTTGACAATTTTGCTTATCTTTTCTAAGAACCAACTTTTGACTTTGTTAATTTTCTCTCTGCTCTAATCTTCCTTATTTCTTACCTTCTGCTACCTTTAGGTTTAGTTTGCTTTTCTTCTTTTACTTAAGGTACAAAGTTAGGTTATTGATTTGCGATACTTCTTTTTAAATATTCATATACAGTTATAAATTTTCTTCTAGGCACTGCTTTCACCGCATCCCATAAGTTTTCATGTTGTGTTTCATTTTCATTTGACTGTATTTTCTACATTTTAATCAATAATTTCACTTACAGAATTTTATTATAAAAATAAATTATTAAAGATGTACACAGGGAAGCGGCAGTGGCTCAATTGTTTGGGCGCCCGTTTACCATATGTGAGGCCCTGGGATTGATTCCCAGAGCCTCCTGGTGAAGGCTGGCCCGCGTGGTGCAATGAGCTGATGGCCCGCATGGCATGGTAAACTGACTGCCGGCGTGGTGAGCTGGCCCAGCAAGATGACGCAACAAGGGAAGACAAACAGACACAGAAAAATGCAAAGCAAAATGGAGACAGCAAGCACAAGCAGCAAGAGGGGGATAAATAAATAAATAAATAAATAAATCTTTAAAAAAAAAAAAGATGTATGCAAAGATTTAGTTATATGGATTTCTATCATTACTAAATAAAAGAATGGAATATTATGCATCTTTCAAAATATAATGGGTCATATTTGATATGAAAATTATGTACAATATGTGCTAGATAATAAAATATCTGAAAAAATGTTGGACATATTTTCTTTATATACATATTCATACACATGCACAAACGTAGAAAAATGTCTAAACAGTAAATACTGGCAGTAGTTAGCTTAAAAATGATGCCATTATGGGGGTTTTAATTTTCTACTTTTGAGTTTTTAACTTCCTAATTTTTCTACAATGAGCATGACTTTTGAGATTTAACAAAGTAAAAAATGAGGGGCAGGAAGAGCACTTCATAATCTTTAAAGGGACTATAAGGAGTTATAAAGAGTGAGATATAATGCTTGCTTTTTACTTTTTCAAATTAATTACAAAAATAAGATACTTATCTAAATAACTGTTAACAACAGAAAAGCAGTACAGCTGGATCTATGGTGATCAAGCACTTAGCAAGCATCCCAGGCTTTCCATGCATTGACTTGTAGAATCTTCAGACCAACCCCATTAGGTAGGTTTTATTATACCTATTTAATAGATGAAGGAACTGAGGCTCCAAGGGTTAATCAAATTGCCCAAGGTTACAAAGGGAAAACAAATGGTAGAAATCAAATTCAAACTCAAGCTCAAGTGTTCTTTCCACTAAGTACTTAGGAATGATACACAAGTTAAGTGAAAATCCAGAGGAGTGAGTTACTTGGGGATGAGAGAGCAAAGGAAGGATTCATAGAGGAGTTAATACTTCAGCTAGCTCTGGGGGATCACTAGAATTTTAATAAATAATGATGGAGGAAGAGGTGCAAGGAGAGACATTGTTTGTCAAGGGAACACTGGGAACAAAAGTGAGAGGTAAATGGATAGTTCATGGAACTTGAGGATTGATAGGCAGAACTGGTTTGGCTAGAAAAGGTTAGAGAAAGAAATTTTATTTAATCAATAAAGAGACTTAAAATTTATTTAGTAGGACTTGGAGAATGACAAAAACAAAAGTTTGGTTAGAATACTAGGAAGTCAATTAATAATCATGATATTAGAAATACAAGATTATTTTTTTTTTGTTTTCTTTTTTAAAGAAGATTACATAAATGATACATCAAAAATATAGGGGTTTCCCATATAAAGTACAGTGAATAATTCATGACAGATTGTGCTGTCATTTTGCTCTTGGAAACAGAGAAACTTAGTGGTGGAAGGGACATTCGAGATTATCTGGCAAATTCCTTCATTTTATAGTTAAGAAATCTATGGCTCAGAAAAAGGGCATTAGTTATTTAACATCATAAAACTGAACTAGAATCCAAGTCTCCTGAGTCCCAGTTTAATGCACCATTACCAAGAAAAGGAAGCACCAAGCATTGTATGTTTTTCCTAACTGCTTTGTGAGGTTTATATTATGATCACTATTTTATACCAGCAATACTGGGGCTCAGAGAAATTTCCTTGTACAATAGTATTGAACCAAAGTTTATCTCACCCCAGAGCCCATGATCTTCTTATGAAGAGAGATATTGCCTTATTCTGCTATTGTGTCTCCACATTATCTAGTATAGGGTTCATAGATACCCACATAAATCAATCAAATATCAGCCATTATTCATTATCCTGATAAATATTATATACACAGGTATTATGGTCATAGAACACTGAGGAACTGCAGCAGGGAAAATAATTTAGAAAATCATAAATTATCCATTTCATTACATATCAATTCTAAACATGGCTTTCTTGGTTATAGATTACTGACTGCCACTAGTAAATTAAACTGTTTAGATTTTCAAAGTCTTACATTTCACATCAAAGAAACAAGTTCAGCCAACAAATCTCTATGGGTAACATTTCTTTCTTGTAAATCTATATAAATTTACCTAAACTCCTAAATAATTAGACTTTAAAACTAGAATATGATCAGAACTAAAGTTCATAAATGTGTTGTCTTCTTCTTCTGGCAAAATGCACATGGAAGAATTCAATGATGGCCATATCTGCATATACTACCTTCCCCCCAAACCTGCCAACCACACTGCCTAATTTTTACCAGAGGTGTCTAAGTGTGAGTAGACAGGGAAAAAGAGTAACATAATTATTAAGAGCAATGTTTTATCTTATGTGAGAAAACTTGCCTAATGAGCCATTCATATAAAATGCAAACTTTTTGTGTGTGTACGAGTTTGTACATCTCTTGAGGTATCCAAAAAATAACACTAAACATATTCAAAATAATAGGTGTATCGAATGGTTGTAGTCAGGTTAAAATTTTCTTTAAGTGTTCAAAAGGATATAAATGAGAAACACACACAAGAATAAAAAAATCATTATCTACAAGTGTGAAAATTTCACAAAGACTTATTAATAACACAAAATTATGTTGGAAGTGAGACAACTTGGCTGAAATATCCTTAAAACTCCCCCATAGCATCATAGTGAGTAAGCAAGTCAATATGAGAGACTGACTATACAAATAGACAATGGCTGTACCATATAGTTTACTACAAAAGAATTCTGACTTTTTCAGCTACCAGCCCAAAAAGCTAACCATGGTCTCTGCAGCAATTGGCCCAAAATTGTCAGGACTTGGTCAATGACCACTAGCTTCCCTAAATTTTGCCCCTGCTTTTAACTCAGCAACAGAGAAAGCCAAATATTCTCTCTAAACCAATCATATAGGATGTCCTACTTATAGTTAGCCTGCCTCCAGCCACCCCATGCTAATAATCTCCAGAGCATACCTGAAAGCTTCCCTTTTTTCCACTTTAAAGCTCTTATGCTCCTCTTTCTGCTTTTGAGTCTCTGCCAAAAGCAAGTGATGGTAGCTGACTCCCTTGCTATGGCAAGCTCTGGTTAAATAGCTTCTGCTTGTTCTCAGTGTGTGGTCTTCATTTACTTCCACTAATATTTGCAGAAAGTGGGGATTAATTTTATATAGGATAACCATTTGCTGCAATTTACCAGGATCAGTGATGGTTTTTGCTCATTGTCCCAGTGTAATCAATAGCACCCTTCTCCTCCATAGTTACTCTCTAATGTGTCCTTGTTTGGATGATAAAATGGGTACTCCGATTTTAGGCAAATTTTTCATTCAACAAAGGGTTAACTTGACCTAGAGCAATGCTGGGAGACACTGCAAAGTGGATTGCGCCACTGGTTAACCAGTTCATAAAGTCAACTATCAAGGAAGGGAGTCAGAGTGTCCTACCTACTGTACCAGATTTCCTTGGATGGGATTTTCAACCTTAGTAAAAGGGAGATGGGATTTTAAGAGGTGTCCTCTTTTCCCCTCGAGGTATTCCTGCCACCCCTGCAGGATGATGCAAGAGTTGCCATGGCAAATATTTCTCCCACGCTGCTGGAAGACCTTCCCATGGCAGACTAACTTCTGTTCTGTTCTATTTTTCTCTCGGCTACATAGTAAGTCACTCTGACTCTAGATTTCAGAGTATAACCTTCTTTCCTTTGAAAGCAATTTGCTGTCTTGACTGCTTTTTTGCAATCTACTGTTCATGTCTAGAGATAAGGCCTAATGGCAGGGATGTAGAAAATGTGGCAGACAGGAGACATTACAGAAGAAAGCAAGGGCAGGGCTGGAATGAATCCATTGAAAGTCAGGATTTTCCAATTTGCTGATCTCAAATATTTCATTTTCAAATGAAAATATAAAGTTTTATAATCTAAATGCCCAGCTTATATAACCCATGTATGGCTATGTTCTAAAGAGAGGCATGTTTTAAGGTAGAGTAATATAGATTGAAGGGCTTTGAGGTCAGAAACACTGTGGGCAAAATCTGTAAGCTCCATGATGGTGAGGCTCATTTCTCTTTTGCACACCACCATAAATCTAGTCTAGAATTTGGTAGGTATAAAATATTCATTTGTTGCCTGAATTTCTGTTGCCTGAATTTCTGATTGACTTGGAATCCACCAGTTACAAGCACAATGACCTTGGGTAAGTTATCTAAGTTTTCTGAGCCTCAATGTCCCAATGTCTAAAATAAGAAAAAGGAATTCACTTCTTAAATTTGCAGTGCAAGTTAAATGAAAAAGGGTATAGAAAATATCTAGCATAGAGCATATGGCATATAGCACATATTTGATAAATAGTTATTGCTATTGTTCTTGTTTCTGTTGCTTTTATTAATTAAGAAGTCATGTTTAAGAGGGCCATAATGAATAGAACTATCAGGAAATACTTCCAACTAATACATTCTGATTATTTACACCTGGTTAAATCTCAAATTAGACTTCAACCTGTTTAACTGTCACTCACACTTATGCATTTTTAAAGTTTGAAGCATCTGCACTGTGCTAAGAATATTTTTTATCTCTGCTAGATTTCATACTGCTTTTTCAATGCTCTAACAACTCCTAATTATGAGAAGATTAATAAAAAAAAAAAATCATTTGGCTGTCTGTGGGTGTTGCCTAATTCCAAGCCCTAGTCAGAGCAAATATGGCTATTTCAGTCTCATTACTAGAAAAGTAAAATAGGGCTCTTTTGAAAATAGATATAAAACAGATCTCTGATTCCTCCTAATTTATACAGTGACAAAAAACCTGAATGACAAATAGACTTCCTGAAAGAGGGAGCTACTTTAATATATTCATGCACATATGCAGGTGCATTATAAATACATTGGATGCATTCATTAAGAAAGACTTATTGAACTCCTACTAAGTGCTACTTGTGCCATTAATGGTAAACAAAATGACATTTTCCTTCCTTCATGGAGTCAGTTTTTGTTTCTCTCTTACTCCCTCCCCTCTACTCTTGAACATAGACATACATACCTCTCCCACAAGCCTATATATATATATATATATATGCATGTATATATACACAAACTTACATGTATGCATGTATGGGTACATATATACCTCCAAAGCCAGACTTATACAACATTAATTCCTAGGAAAGTTCAGGAAAAAAAACTCCAAAACAACAAATTGCCTATTTATGAAAGAAAAGATGGGGTTTAGCAATTATGAGGCATTACCTCATTACATGTTTTTTTTTTTTATTTTTTTTTTTTATTTTTATTTATTTATTTATTTTTTTTATTATGGGTAAAAATCAAAATTCTCACAATACATACAAACATTTGCATAATGATATATAAATATATGTGCATATATGTGTATTTGCTTACAAAAATGTTATTTATATATATATATATACATATATTTTAAGAGGTGCTTAGATTACCTAAAATATTACACGGAACCCACTGGGATTCCCATGTTGCCCACTTCCCACACCTCCCACCACATCCCACACAAACATCTCCCACAGTGTGGCCCATCAACCTCAATGAACTTACACATCCTGGAGCCTTGCCACCAACCATAGACCACAGTTCACACTGTAGACCACACTCTCTCCCACTCAGTTCTGAGTGGTGTGTGCTGATTTAAAATGGCCTACATCCATTGCCACAACAGTACTCAGGACATGTTATTACTTACTTTAAATCTATTTTTTACTTCACCTTGTTCAGATAGTATATAACATAACTTTACTGGAACTCCCCATTTTAGTTAGGGTAGGGTAGGTCTGAAGACACTAGATCATGAATATGGCTTTCTGGACAACTTATCCTTAATACAGAAGAACATCTGTATTAAGCTTTGTATATACTATCAGGAACTAACTGACACTTTGAAAACTGTGCTATTCACACTACAAGTCTCTATGCCATTTATGGAGACTCACTGTGTACTAGGGACCACACTGGTAGGTATCTAAGCATTATCTCTCATCCTTACAGCCCTATGAGGTGAGAATTATCTCCATTTTACAGGTGAGGTCATTTTCATGACCTCAAACTCATGACAACATACCTTTAAGGATTTGAACTTCATAATTCAGAGAGCATGCTTAGATTCAGGATAATAGTACTTTATAATGTTGTGAGGAGTAAGTGAAATAGTAAACACTCAGTATGTTTATAAGCAAGGTAAGTTCTTATAATTATTAAAAATGGAAAAGTAAGCAGGAAAAAAATTGATTTGCTCATTATTCTTCCCTGTTGTAAATACCACCCAATTTTTAATTCTGCACTGTTGTAAATACCACCCAATTTTTAATTCTGCAATATTGAAGTGTGGCTTTGAAATATCTATTCATCCATCTATCTATCTATCTATCTATCTATCTATCTAATATTTATAATGGTTTGTGATTATTTTAATTTGGATATTCAGGACTGCATAAAGGATACGCACAAATATATGTAGTTCATTTTAAAGAATGCATAAACATGCAAATCATTCTTAAGGAATATTGGCACTAAATTAACATACATAGAAATTCACTTTTGTTCTTCCTGCATTTAAAACTTTAAGTATTACTGCTTTGTTTCTAGAGAATGCTCTGCTGAGCTTCACTTATTGGGAAACCAGGCATTGAAGGTGTGGGTTTAGGAAATTGAATAATTATAAATTTTCTCTTGAGCAGTCCTCATCTACAGGTGGTAACCTTAAAAAGCTTATTATGTGTCCTTTTGGAATAAACAACTTAACAAATAAATGGGCTTTCTCTTCTTTCAGGGTAGGAGCCCAATTACCCTTACTTTTCCCCAATGCACCTTTTATCGGTCATTAAGTATCCAAAAAATCTGAGATGTAAAATAAGTTGCCATCTCTAACAAGTCTATTAGCATGACCATTTTCTTGGTCCTTAAATTTAAAACAAAACTTCATTTAATCCCAAGAACTTAAACTTCATTTAATTTCTCCAAGAAAAAAGGGGTGCAGTACAATGTGAAAACCACTAAATATCAAGCCAGGACTTTGTAGCTGAGCTTCTATATTCAGTATACTCAGATATAAAATAAACAGGGGTATGGAGCGCAAGTAACAAAATAGACAAGATAATTCTCAAGGTCCTTATCAAGCCTGAGTTTTTATGGTTATATGTTAAGAGTTCCAGAATCACATGGCTGAAAGGACACGTTAAAGGTTATATAATCTGTCTCTACAATCTGAAATTAATCCAGACCTAAAGGTAAATTTCCAATTTAATTCTTACCTGTTATTTTAGTCAGGGTTCTCTCAGGAAACAGAATCAACAAGAGATATCTGTCAATAATAAGAGATTTTATAAGAGTCTCTCATGTGACCGTGGGGATGCACAAGTCCAGTTCCACAGGCAGGCTGCAAGCCAGGGGCTCCGATGAAAGTCCGATGAAAGGTCCTTGATGAGTTTCTGGGAGAAGTTGGCTGTCCTTCTACAAAGGACCACAGTCAACTTGAAGTCCTCTGGATAAGCAATCAAGTCTCTTGTTTCCACAGTTTTCCATATTTAGCTGCTTTTGCAAAGAACACTTTCCCCTCCTTTATCACCTGACAAACTCCTCATCCTTTCTCCACTATGCCATGAAGGGAACACATTTGAGTTTAGCATAAAAGAATGCTGGCTATTTATGTTGGTTTGAATCCCAGCTCATCCACTTTTTAGCTTTGTGACCAAGGACAATTTACTTAATCTCTCTGAGTCTCATTTCCTTCACTGATGAAATGGAAGTAATGACTCCTAATTCACAGGTCAGTTGGAATATTAAGCAGGATAAAAATTTAGCATGTGGTATGTGCTAGTCATTGTTTAACCATGCTCCATTCTAATATATTTTCCACATTGCAGGCAAAAATATATCTCTGTAATACAAAACTAATAGAGTCATTCCTTTTCTTAAAGCCATTCAATGGTTCCTGTTTCCATAGCTCATAAGACTCCCGTGTTTGTTTTCCAGTACATTATTTAGCACCACTGTCCCTCTTCAATGTTGTGTTGCAGCCAATTGAACTGTTTCAATGTTTCTCTTGCCTCAGGCTTTACTATATGTGGTTCCCTTGTCCATGAATACTCTTTTAGCCTGTTTCTCCTTATGTGTATCCTGCATGAACTGTTATAACATTGCCCTTTCCACTGCATTTTATTGCTCTTCCCCTCACTATGAGGGTCAGATCCGCATCATTCTTAATCACCATGAATTTCCGCTAATCTGTGAAGCTCTGATCTGTAACCTTCTACCTACCTTATTCCTACCCTTCCTATAAGGACAAGTTCAAGTCTCACCTGAGACCTCTGCATTGACCTCTCTTTTCTCTATTATCTAGGTATTTTTGCCATTAAGGCCATCCCACAGCATATATTTTTTAACAAATCAATTTTATTGATTACATATTAATAAAGCATGCAATTCATCCAAAGTACACAATCAATACTATTTGGTATAATCGCATAGTTGTGCATTCATTACTTCAATCATTATTAGAGCATTTTCAATATTTCAATAATAATAATAATAACTGTGGCAGTTTGATGTAATTATGAATTCCAAAAATATAATTGAATCATGCTTGTAAACTGATCTGTTAATCTGGGCATGATTAGTTTAGGATTAGGGTGTTGAGCCCCACCCCTTGGTGGGTGGGGAATCGAATATAAAAGGCAAGGCAAAGGACAGTTGAAGCAGTCTTTTGAGAAGAAGTTTTGATGTTGGAAAGAAGGCCCCAGGAGAAGAGAAGCAAGCTGTTTGCCTGATCGTCTACAGCTGACCTTGTGGAGGAAACAGGAGCTCATCCCGGAGAGAAACACAGCCCCGGGAAGAGAGGAACCCCAGAAACCTGAACCATGGTAAACGCCAGCAGCTGTCTTGCTCTAACACGTGGCAATGGACTGTGGTGAGAGAAGAAACTTAATGCTTTATGGCCTGGTATCTGTGGACTTCTACCCCAAATAAATACCCTTTATAAGGACCAACCCATTTTTGGTATTTTACATTAGCACCCCTTTGGCTAACTAATACAATAACCAAAAAGACAAACAAGAAAATTCTACACCTCTCAATCTCCCTCTGTTTCCACTGCTGTACATAGCTGCTATTACTGGCTGTTCTTGCACAGTTATTAATTTATTTATTAAGCAGCTTTATTCAGATATATTCATATACCATACGATCTATCTAAAGTATATAATCAGTGGCTTTTAGCATAATCACAATGTTGTGAAGTCATCATCACAAAAAATTTTAGAATCATTTCATTACTCCAAAAAGAAAAACTCCACACCCCTTAGCATGCCTTCCCTAGCCATACATAACCACTAATCAAAGTTCATCTTTATAAATTGATTTATATTTACATTTTATATAAATGGAATCACACAATAAGTTACACAATATATTTTATTCATAGAAACACAATCATAGAGTATTTGTCCTTTTGTGTCTGACTTGCTTCACTCAACATAAAGTCCTCCAGGTAAATCCATGTTTTCATATGCTTTACTACTTCGTTTCTTCTTACAGCTGCATAATATTCCATTGTGTGAATGAACCACAATTTGCTTATCCATTCATGGGCTGATGGACACCTGGGTTGTTTCCAACTTTTGGCAATTGTGAATAATGCCACTATGAACATAGGTATGCAGATGTCTATTTGTGTCACTGCTCTCAGTTCTTCCAGGTATATACCCGGTAGTGGTATTGCAGGGTCACATGACGAATCTATATTCAAATTCTTTAGAACTTGTCAAACAATTCTCCACAGTGGCTGAACCATTCTGCATTCCCACCAACAGTGAATAAGTGTTCCTATATCTCCACATCTTCTCCAACACTTGTAGTTTTCTGACTTTCTAATAGTCACAAAGTGTGAAATGATATTTCATTATAGCTTTGATTTACATTTCCCTAATCATTAGTGATATTGAACATTTTTCCATGTGTTTTTTTGCCATTTGTATTTCTTCTTTGGACAAATGTCTATTCAAATCTTTTGCCCATTTTTTAATTGGGTCGTTTGTCTTTTTAGTGTTGAATTATAACATCTCTTTGTATATCATGGATATTAAATCCTTATCAGACATGTAATTTTCTCCCATTGCGTCAGCTGCCTTTTCATCCTTTGACAACCTTTCCATCCTGTGAGGTGCACAAGTGTTTAATTTTGAGGAGGTCCCATTTATCTATTTTTTTCTTTTGTTGTGTATGCTTTGGGTATAAGGTCAAAGATACTACCACTTACCATAAGGTCTTTAAGATGTTTCCCTATATTTTCTTCTAGTAGTTTCATCGTCCTGCCTTTTATGTTTAGGTCTTTGATCCATTTTGAGTTGATTCTTGTATAGGGAGTGAGATAGGGGTCCTCTTTCATTCTCTTGGTTATAGATATCCAGTTCTCCCAGGACCATTTGTTGAAGAGACTGTTGTTGCCCATTAATGTAGACTTGGTAGGTTTGTAAAAAACCAATTGACCATAGAGGTGAGGGTTTATTTCTGGACTCTCAATTCTATTCCACTGATTTATATGTCTGTCTTTATGCCAGTACCATGCTGTTTTGAGCACTGTAGCTTTGTAATATGTTTCAAGGTCAGGCAGTGAGATTCCTCCCATGTTACTCTTCTTTTTTAGAATGCTTTCGACTATTTGAGTGCACTTTCCCTTCCAAATGAATTTGGTGATTGCCTTTCCTATTTCTGTAAAGTAGGCTGTTGGGATTTTGATTGGTATTGCATTGAATCTATAAAATCAGTTTGGGTAGGATGGACATCATCATAATATATACTCTTTGGATCCATGAACATGGAATGTCTTTCCAATTGTTCATGTCTTCACTGATTTCTTTTAGCATTGTTTTGTAGTTTTCTGCATATAGGTCCTATACTTCTTTGGTTAAATTGATTCCTAGGTATTTGAGTAAATGGAATTTTCCCTCTTTTTTCCTCCTCAGATTGTTCAATACTAGTGTACAAAAGCATTACTGATTTTTGTGTGTTGATCTTATATCCTGCCACTTTGAAAAACTCATTTGTTAGCTCAAGTAGCTTTGTCATAGACATTTCAGAATTTTCTAAATACAGGATCATGCCATCCGTAAATAGTAAGAGATTAACTTCCTCTTTTCCTATTTGGATGCTTTTATTTTTTCTTGTCTAATTGCTCTAGCTAGGACTTCTAGTACAATGTTGAATAATAATAGTGACAGTGGGCAACGTTGTCTTGTTCTTGATGTTAGAGGGAAAGCTTTCAACCTTTCCCCATTGAGTACGATGTTGGCTGTGGGTTTTCATATATTCCTTTGATGAAGGAATTTTATTGAGGGATTTTCCTTCTATTCCTATCTTTTGAAGTGTTTTCCCTCCTCAGATTGTTCAATACTAGTGTATCAAGAAAGGATGCTGGATTTTGTTGAATGCCTTTTCTGCTTTGATTGAGATGATAATGTGTTTTTTGCCTTCAATTTGTTAATGTGGTATATTACATTGATTGATTTTCTTATGTTGAACCAGACTTGCATACTAGGAAAAAATCCTACTTAGTAATGATGTGTAAGTCTTTTGATATGCTGTTGGATTTGATTTGCAAGTATTTTGTTGAGAATTTTTGTATCTATGCTCATTAGAGAGATTGGTCTGTAATTTTATTTTCTTCTAGTGTCTTTATGTGGCTTTGGTATTAGGGTAATGTTGGCTTCATAAAATGTGCTGGGTAATTTTCCCTCCTCTTCAATTTTTTGGAAGAGTTTAAACAAAATTGCTGTTGATTCTTTTCAAAATGCTTGGTAGAATTCACCTGTGAAGCCATCTAGTCTTTGTTGGGAGATTTTGGAGACAAATTCAATCTCCTTAAATGTGAATGGTTTGTTAAGTTCTTGTAATTTTTGTAGCATCAGTGTAGGTTGTTAGTGCATTTCTAGGAATTTGTCCATTTCATCTAGGTTGTCTAGTTTGTTGGCACACAGATTCTCATAATATCCTCTTATAATCCTTTTTATTTCAGTGGGGTCAATCATAACTTCCCCCTTTCATTTCTGATTGTATTTATTTGCATCTTCTCTCTTTTTTTCTTTGTTAGTCTAGCTAGGAGGTTGTGAACTTTATGGATCTCCTCAAATATCCAGGGTTTGGTTTTGTTGAGTTTCTCAATTGTTTTTTTTTTTTTTTTTTTTTGCTGTTGTTGTTATTGTTGTTGTTGTTGTTCTCAATTTCATTTATTTCTGCTCTAATCTCTATTATTTATATCCTTCTGCTTGCTTTGGGATTGGTTTGCTGTTCTTTTTCTAGTTTCTCTAGTTGTTTAGTTAAATGAATTTAGCTCTTTCTTCTTTTTTTAATATAGGCATTTAGGGCTATAAATTTTCTTCTCAAGACTGCCTTCGCTGTATCCTGTAGGTTTTGATAAGTTGTGTTGTCATTTTCATTTGTCTCAATGTATTTACTGATTTCACTTGCAATTTCTTCTTTGACTCACTGATTATTTAGGAGTGTGTTGTATAGCCTCCACACATTTGTGAATTTACATCTTTTCTGTTTATTATTGATTTGTAGTTTCATTCTATTATGATCTGAGAAGGTACTTTGGATAATTTCAATCTTTTTATATTTATTGAGAGCTGCATTGTGCCCTAATATGTGGTCTATCCTGGAGAAAAAACCAAGTACACTTGAGAAGAATGTATAACCCGTTAGGTTTGGATGCAACGTTTTGTATATATCTGTTAGGTCTCATTTTTCAAATTGCTCAAATCCTCTGTTTCCTTTCTGATCTTCCATCTAGTTGTTCTATATAATTATGTGAGTGGGGTGTTGAAGTCTCCAACTATTATTGTACATATGTCTATTTCTCACTTCAGTTTTGCCAGAGATTTCCTCATGTATTTTGGGGCCCCTGGTTAGGTGTATAGATATTTATGACAGTTTTATCTTCCTGGTGAATTGTCCCTTTTATTAATATATAATGGCCTTCTGTATCTTTTATAACTTTTTTGCATTTAAAGTCTGTTTTGAGATCTTCTAGGGTTTAGGACAGCAGGTGAAGGCTGCACACCACCCAGAGGAGAGAGGGGCAAAAGAGGGAAATCGCGATGACAGAACCATGAGTAGGAACCAGAGTGGCTGTTGCTGCCGGCACCCTCCCCCACACTCTTTAGAATTCTTGGGCCTCTGGGCCTGCGACTACAGACAAGGGGGGCTCCAGGGATCTACCACTCCCAGAAAGGGGAGAGAGAGGGACACAGCCTTAGGCTGACTCAGGTTCTGACCCGCAAATTTGGGCTGCAGAGCTCCATGAACCCTTCCACACCGCGGTTTGCCCTGAGAACCTAGGAAGGACTGGAGAAATCCGATCCTCGCAACCTCCCTCTCTTCTAGCCTGGACTAATTGCTGAGGACTCCAAAGGAGAGGGAAGAGAAAGCCTGGGGCTAACCCAGCTTTTGAATTACAGGTTTGGTCTGCCCTGTACCGAGAGCCCTTCCAGGATGGCTTGGGCTGTGCCGTTGTTTGCCTTGGAGCCTGCAAGGGGCTAAAGATATACAAACCTCCCAATCTCCTTCTCTACTAACAGGAACTGATTGTTGAGGATTCAGAGGGGAGAGGAAATATTTCCTAGATGGGAAAAGGGAGGGGGCTACCAGAGAAGACTGGAGAACTGTCTCAAAAAGTTTGAATTACAAGGCTCTTAGCCCCCAGACATGAAGCTCTATCAAATTGATCTGGTCTGTGTCACAACGAATACACTCCAACCAGGCATTGAATTGCACGCTGTCAACAAGCGCCATCTCCTGGCAGACCAAGGAAGTGCACATAAGTAAAAAAAAATTTTTTTTATTGTGGGTAAAAATAAAAATTTTCACAATACATACCAACATTTGCAAAATGACATAGAAATATATGTGCATTTGCTTACAAAAATGTTATTTATATATATATAAATATAATTTAAGAGGTGCTTAGATAAGAAAATTAAAAATAAATAGGAGAGGCTTTTCCTGGCCTCTACAGCCTCCCTGCCCAAGGCCCTAGGAAGTGACTCTACAACCAATTACTGGGTCCAGTGCCCAATTTTGAGCAATCAGCAGGACAATCCTAACAATCAAGGTTGAGCCAAAAATCAAAGAGCTGTGTTAACTCACAGGCTCCTGCCACTAAAACCCAATAAAAGAGAAAGAAATAGAGCATCTAAGTAAAATACAACCTAACCAGATGCCTAAACACCAGCAAAAAATTACAAGACATACTAAGAAAATAGAAGACAGGGCCCAACAAAAGGAATACATCAAAGTCCCAGAAGAGATGCAGAATTTGAGAGAACTAATCAGCGAGATGAGCACAAATTTCCAAAATCAAATTAATGAGATGAAAGTTAAAGAGATAAATGACATCAAGAAGACATTGAGAGAACGCAAAGAAGAATTTGAAATCCTGAATAGAAAGGTAACAGAGTTCATGGAAAAGAAAGACACAAAAGGTGAAGTCAAAAACACATTTGAGGCATACAACAGCAGACTAGAAATGATAGAAGAAAGAATAGGTGATACCAAAGATAGAACAGCTGAAATTGAAGAGAGAAAAGAACAGAGAGAGAAAAGAATGGGAAAAATTGAGCAGGGGCTCAGAGAGTTGAATGACAACACAAAATGCAACAAGATACGTGTCATGGGAGTTCCAGAAGGGGAAGAGAAAGGAAAAGGGGCAGAAAGAGTATTTGAGGAAATAATAGCTGAAAATTTCCCAACTCTCATGAAAGAAATGGACTTACATGTCCAAGAAGCACACCGTACCCCAATGAGAATAAATCCAAATAGACCTACGTAAAGACACATCCTATTCAGAATGTCAAATGTAAAAGATAAAGAGAAAAATCTCAGAGCAGCAAGAGAGAAGCAAACAATCATGTACAAAGGGCATCCAGTAAGACTTAGTGCAGATTTCTCTTCTGAAACCATGGAGGCGAGAAGACAGTGGTATGATACAATTAGGAATCTGAAAGAGAAAAACTACCTGCCAAGAATTCTTTATCCAGCAAAACTGTCCTTCAAATATGAAGGTTAGTATAAAGTATTCACAAACAAACAGAAACTAAGAGAGTTTGCAAAAAAGAATCCAACTTTGCAGGAAATATTAAAGGACGCCTTAGAACCTGAAAGAAAAAGACAGGAGAGAGAGGCTTGGAGGAGAATATAGAAGAAAGAAAAGCAGAAAGGATAACCAAAAGAGTAAAAAGAGAGACAAAAACAAGATGACATATGAAAACCAAAGAGTAAAATGGAGGAAATAAATAGTGCATTTTCAGTAATATCTTTGAATGTGAATGGATTAAATTACCCAATCAAAAGATACAGGCTGACAGAATGGATAAAAAAACATGAGCCATCCATATGCTGCTTACAAGAAACTCACCTCAGACCCAGGGATAAAAGCCGGCTGAAAGTAAAAGGCTGGAAAAAGATACTCCATGCAAATAGTAAACAGAAAGGAGCAGGGGTAGCTATACTAATATCAGACAAAACAGACTTTAAGTGTAAAAAAGTGATAAGAGATACAGAATTATTAATATTATATATTAATAAAAGGGATGATCCACAAGGAAGATATAACAGTCATAAATATCTACACACCCGACCAGGGTACCCTAAAATATATGAGACAAACTCAGCAAAACTGAAGGGAGAAATAGACATTTCTACAAAAATCATCAGAGACTTCAACATCCCTCTCACACCATTAGATAGAACAACTAGACAGAAGATCAACAAGGAAACAAATAACTTGAAAATATGATAAACAAGTTAGACTTAATAGACATATACAGAACACTGCATCCAAACTCAGCAGGTTATACATTCTTCTCAAGTGCCCATGGATCTTTCTCCAGGATAGACCACATATTAGGTCACAATACAGCACTCAATAAATATAAAAAGATTGAAATTATACAAAGCACCTTCTCAGATCATAATGGAATGAAACTAGAAATCAATAACAGACAGGAAAAAAGGAAATTTGCAAATGTGTAGAGACTGAACAACACACTCCTAAATATTCAGTGGGTCAAAGAAGAAATTGCAAGTGAAATAAGTAAACATATTGAGAAAAATGAAAATGAGAATACAATGTACCAAAACTTATGGGATACAGCAAAAGCAGTATTGAGAGGGAAATTTATAGTCCTAAATGCCTATATTAAAAAACAAGAAAGAGCTAAACTCAAAGATTTGACTGAACAACCATAGAAACTAGAAAAAGAACAGTAAACCAATCCCAAAGCAAGCAGAAGGGAAGAAATAATAAAGATTAGAGCAGAAATAAATGAAAATCAGAACAGAAAAACAATAGAGAAAATCAACAAACCAAAAACTGGTTCTCTGAGAAGATCAATAAAATTGACAAACCCCTCACTAGACTAACAAAGAAAAAAAGAGAGATAATGCAAATAAATACAATCAGAAATGAAAGGGGGGAAATTACAAATGACCTCACAGAAATAAAAAGAATCATAAGAGGATATTATGAGAAACTATATGCCAACAAACTAGACAACCTAGATGAAATGGACAAATTTCTAAAAACACAAAACCAACCTACACTGATGCTACAAGAAATACAAGAACTTAACAAACAAATCGCAATTAAGGAGATTGAATCCGTCGTCAAAAATCTCCCAGCAAAGAAAAATCCCGGACCAGATGACTTCACAGGTGAATTCTACCAAGCATTTCAAAAAGAATTAACACCAATCCTGTTTAAACTCTTCCAAAAAAATTGAGGAGGAGAGAAAATTACCCAACACTTTTTATGAAGCCAACACCACCCTAATACCAAAGCCAGATAAAGATTCCACAATAAAAGAAAATTACAGACCAATCTCTCTTATGAACATAGATGCAAAAATTCTCAACAAAATACTTGCAAATCGAATCCAAGAGTGTATCAAAAGACTTATACATCACGACCAAGTGGGATTTATTCCTGGTATGCAAGGCTGGTTCAACATAAGAAAATCAAACAATGTAATACACCACATTAACAAATTGAAGGAAAAAAACCATATCATCATCTCAGCAGATGCAGAAAAGGCATTCAACTAAATTCAACATCCTTTTTTGATAAAAATACTTCAAAAGATAGGAATAAAAGGAAAATTTCTCAATATGATAAAAGGCATATATGAAAAATCCACAGCCAACATCATACTCAATGGGGAAAGGTTGAAAGCTTTCCCTCTAAGATCAGGAACAAGACAAGGATGCCCTCTGTCACCATTGTTATTCAACATTGTACTAGAAGTTCTACCTAGGGCAATTAGACAAGACAAAAAATTTAAAGGCATCCAAACAGGAAAAGAGTAAGTAAAACTCTCACTGTTTGCAGATGACATGATCCTGTATTTAGAAAATCCTGAAGTATCCACAACAAAGCTACTTGAACTAATAAATGAGTTCAGCAAAGTGGCAAGATACAAGATCAACACGCAAAAATCAGTAATGTTTTTGTTCACTAGTACTGAACAACCTGAGGAAAAAATCAGGAGGAAAATTCCATTTTCAATAGCAACAAAAAGACTCAAATACCTAGGAGTTAATTTAACCAAAGAAGTACAGGACCTATATGCAGAAAAGTACAAAACAATGCTAAAAGAAATTTAAAAAGACTAAACAAATGGAAAGATATTCCGTGTTCATGGACTGGAAGAATAAATATAGTGAAGATGTCAATCTTGCCCAAACTGATTTATAGATTCAATGCAAAATCAATCAATATCCCAGCAGCTTACTTTACAGTATTAGAAAAGACAAATACCAAATTCATCTGGAAGGGTAAGTGCACCTGAATAGCCAAAAGCATTCTAAAAAAGAAGAGCAATGTGGGAGGAATTTCACTGCCTGACCTTGAAATATATTACAAAGCTACAGTGGTCAAAACAGCATGGTACTGGCATAAAGAGAGACACATCGATCAGTGGAATAGAATTGAGAACCCAGAAATATACCGTCACCTATACAGTCAACTGGTTTTTGACAAACCTACCATCCCCACGTTAATGGGTAAAAACAGTCTCTTCAACAAATGGTGGATATCTATAACCAAAAGAATGAAAGAGGACCCCTATCTCACCACTTATACAAGAATCAACTCAAAATGGATCAAAGATCTAAATATAAAAGCCAGGACCATAAAACTACTAGAAGAAAATGTAGGGAAATATCTTCAAGACCTTGGAGTAGGTGGTGGTTTCTTGGACCTTACACCCAAAGCACGTGCAACAAAAGAAAAAGTAGATAAACGGGACCTCCTCAAAATTAAACACTTTTGCACCTCACAGGACTTTGTCAGAAGGGTGAAAAGGCAGCCAACTCAATGGGAAAAAATATTTGGAAATCACATATCTGATAACGGTTTAATATCCAGGATATGTAAAGAGATGTTACAACTCAACAATAAAAAGACAAACAACCCAATTAAAAAATGGGCAAAAGACTTGAATGGACATTTGTCTAAAGAAGAAATACAAATGGCAAAAAAACACATGAAGAAATGCTAAACACCACTCATGATTAGGGAAATGCAAATCAAAACTACAATGAGATATCATTTCACACCTATCAGAATGGCCACTATTAAAAAGACAGAGAACTACAAGTGTTGGAGAGGATGTGGAGAGATAGGAACACTTCTTCACTGTTGGTGGGAAATCAGAATGGTACAACCACTATGGAGGACTGTTTGGCAGTTCCTAAAGAAGTTGAATATAGATTTGCCATGTGACCCTGCAATACCACTACTGGGTTTATACCCAGAAGAACTGAGAGCAGTGACATGAACAGACATCTGCACACCGATATTCATAGCAACATTATTCACCATTGCCAAAAGTTGGAAACAACCCAGATGTCCATCAACAGATGAATGGATAAGCAAACTGTGGTCTATTCACAAGATGGAATATTATGCAACTGTAAGAAGAAATGAAGTTGTAAAGCAACATGGATGAACCTGGAGGACATTATGTTGAATGAAACAAGCCAGATACAAATACTGTATGAATGCATTACTATGAACCAAATATATTGTGTAACATATTGTTTGATCCAAAAAAAATTTATATGTATCCATTACATTTAATTGAGAAATGTATATATTTATTCATCTGTGTTTACTTTTTAGTTTTTAATTGTTTATATTTTCAATTATTAAATATACAAAATAAAGTTAAAAAAAAAATAAAGTCTGTTTTGTCCAATATTATTATAGCTACCCCTGATCTTTTTTTCATTACTATTTGCATGGAATATCTATTTTCAGGCTTTCACTTTCAGCTGGTTTGTATCTTTGTGTTTAAGGTGAGTCTCTTATAAGCAGCATATGGATGGCTCATGTTTTTTTAAATCCATTCTGTCAGCCTATATATTTTGATTGGGGAGTTTAAGCCATTCACATTCAATAATATTACTGTAAATGCTTTATTCATTTCCACCACTTTATTCTTTGGTTTTCATGTGTCATATCATATTTTTGTCTGCTTTTTTACTCTTTTGGTTATCCTTTCTGCTATTCTTTCTTCTATACTCTCTTCCAAGACTCTCTCTCCTGTCTTTGTCTTTCAGGCAAAGGCTTCCTTTAGTATTTCCTGAAAAGGTGGATTCTTTTTTATGAACTTAGTTTCTGTTTATTTGTGAATGTTTTAAACTCACCTTTATTTGAAAGACAAGTTTGCTGGATAAAGAATTCTTGGCTAGCAGTTTTTCTCTTTCAGTATCCTAATTGTATCATACCACTGTCTTCTCATCTCATTGTTTGTGTTGAGAAATCCACACTAAGTCTTACTGGGCATCACTTATATGTGATGGTTTGGTTCTCCCTTGCTGCTCTTAGAATTTTCTCTTTCTCTTTTTTTTTTTAAGATTTATTTATTTATTCCCCCTTCCCCCTCATTGTTTTATGCTCACTGTGTATTCTCTTTGTGTCCTTTTGTGTCGCTTGTCTTCTCTTTAAGCAGCACTGGGAACCGATCCTGGGAACTTCTGAAGCAGAGAGAGGCTGCTCAATCTCTTGTGTCACCTCAGGTCCCTAATCTGCTGCATCTCTTATTGTCTCTCTTCCGTGTCTCTTTTTGTTGTGTCATCTTGCTGTGCCAGCTCTCCATGAGGGCCAGTACCCCATGCAGGCCAGCACTCCTGTGTTCGCCAGCTCACCTCATGAGCCAGCATGCTTTTCACCAGGAGGCCCCAGGAATCAAACCCTGGACCTCCTATATGGTAGATTGGAGTCCAATCACTTGAGCCATATCTGCTTCCCTTCTCTTTATCTTTGACGTTTGACATTCTGAGTAGTATGTGTCTTGGAGTAGGCCTATTCAGATTTACCCTGCTTGGGGTACATTGTGCTTCTTGTACATGTAAGTTTATTTCTTTCATGAGAGTTGGGAAATTTTCAGCTATTATTTCCTCAAGTACTCTTTCTTCCCCTTTTCCTGTCTCTTCTCCTTCCAGAATTCCCATGACATGTATGTTGTTGCATTTTATGTTGTCATTCAACTCCCTGAGTCCCTGCTCATTTTATTTTCCCATTCTTTTGTCTCTCTGTTCTTTTCTCTCTTCAATTTCAGCTTTTCTGTCTTTGGTATCACTTATTCTTTCTTCTATCATTTCGAGTTTGCTGTTATATGCCTCTTATGTGTTTTTTGATTGAACCTACTGTGTATGTCATTCCTTTGAGCTCTGTTACTTTTCTATTCAGGATTTCAAATTCTTCTTTGTGCTCATCAATGTCTCCTTGATGTCATTTACCTCTTTAGCCATATTGTCTTTTAACTCATTAATTTGATTTTGGAAATTTGTGTGCATCTCATTTAATTAGTTGTCTCAAATCCTGCATCTCTTTTGGGGCTTTGATATATTCCTTTTCTTGGGCCATGTCTTCCATTTTCTTACTACATCTCATAATTTTTGCTGATGTCTAGGCATCTGATTAGGATGGTAGTTTACTCAGATGCTCCATTTCTTTCTCTTTCTTAGGTATTTACTGGCAGCAGTCTGTGTGTTACTCCTGTTCATTAATTCTTGGTTCAACCTGGATCATTAGGATATTCCTGTTAGTTGCTCAAAACTGGGTTCTGGACCCAGTAATGGGTTTCAGACCTACTTCCTAGGGCCTTTGGGAGGGAGGATATAAAAGCCTCTCTTATTTACTTTTAATATTCTCACATGCACTTCCTTGGTCTTCTGGCAGATAGTGCTTTCTGGCAGCACTCTCTATTCAATACCTGGTCAGAGAGTGTTTGCTGCAACACAGACTGGATCAATGTGATAAAGGTTCCTGCCTGGAGGCTAAGAGGCTTATAATTCAAACTTTCTCAGAGACAATTCTCCAGCCTTCTCTGGCAGGTGTAGGAAATAATTCCACTCCCCTCTGTATTCTCAACAATCATTTCTGATTAGTAGAGAAGGAGATTGGGAGGGTCGGGATTTCTTTAGCCATGGATCTCTTTAGTCTTTTGCCACTCCCAAGGCAAACAATGGCATTGCCCCATCCAGCCTAGAAGGGCTGGTGGGACACAGCAGACCAAATTTATAGGTCAAAAGCTGAATCAGCCTTAGGCTGTGCCCCTCTCTCCCCCCTTTCCTGGGAACATGTATCCTCCACAATCATGTATCCTCCACAATCTTCTAATAATCCTTATTAGAAGAGAGAGAGATTGAGAGGGTTGGATCTCTCATCTTGTGCAGGTTCCCAGGATAAACAACAGCGCAGTCCCACCCAGTCTGGAAGGGCTGGTGGGGCACAGCAGACCAAATTTGTGGGTCAAAAGCTGAATCAACATGAGGCTTTGTCCTCTCTCTCCTTTCCTTGGGTGTTAGATCCCTGGAGTCCCCTTTGTCTGTAACTGGACCCAAGGCCTGAGAATTCTAAAGTGTCTTTAGTGTGGGGGAGGGTGCCAGCAGTAGCAGCCACTGGTTTCAACTCACAGTTTTGCCATCGTGATCCCTCCTTTGTCCTTCTCTCTTTTGGGCAGTGTCCAGCCTTCACTTTGAGTCCTAAACCCTAGAAGATTTTTTTCCAGGCCATTTCAGCCTGTTCTCTAGCTATTTTTCTGGGAGAGAAGAGAATCCTGTGTCTTTCTAGTCCACCATCTTCCCAGAAGTCCCGCAGTATCTTTCATGATGAAAAATAAGAGTTTCAAGAATGAGATCAGAGTGTGCAGGAAGATGGCATTGGATTAGGTGGGCATTCACCATTTCTCTCACAGAGGACGGCTGATTTGGGACAGGATCCTGCCCAGGTGGTCTCTTCTGGGAGCCTGCATAGTGAGAACCTTGGGGACATTGATCTGGAGGGAGCTGGACAGCAAGGTGGACTGCTCAATATAAAATCATGAGTTTTTTTCCCCAGCTAGAAGTAGTGGACGCAGACGGCTAAGCCCCACCCTCCCAGCAACCCAGTGAAAGGGAGCACTCTCCTAGAGTGGGAGGGTCCTGGCAAAGGGTGAGAGGGGTTTTTTCTGTCAGTTTGGCTGCCTGGACCACCTTGCAGCTTTTTGGGAGCAAACCAGCCCGCTAGAAGTAGTACTGGGCTGAGGGGAGAGGCGAATCTGCTGAGGAAGCCTGATTTACCTAAAAGCTGTGGGACACAGAGGCTTGGCTTAGGAGGGGGCGGAGCCAGACAGTTTTTTAATTGCATTCTGAGTGTCAGAGTCTCAGCTCGCCTGGGAGGCTCAGGCATTGGGAAGTGTTTGATAAGTTTCCATGAGTCTATTTAGGGTCCCCTTGGTGGAGGGGGTGGTCCAGAAGAGGTCTTCTTTTGGGTCCCTTATTTCTTCAAAAAATTTTTCTTTTAAACTTAATTTAATCACAAAATCTGCCTCAAAACCGGCAGAGAGAAGGCTGAGAGGCTCCACAAGGCCCAAGAAGGAATGCTCTTCTTCCTTAGTTTTTCTGACTGTGCATGCTTGTGTGTTTGTTTGGTTTTTCTTTGTTTGTTTGTTTCTTGCTTTTCTTTCCTCTTTCCTCCCCATCCCCCCTTTTTAAAATTAGGTGCTGCTAACTTGTTTCTTCTTTGTTGTGCTTCTACTTCCTTGATTTTCCATTCTCTGTGCATAGTGATTTTGTCTACCAATGCTATAGCTTTTCCTTCATCTTTCCACTTTCTGCTTTCTGTTGTGGTTCTTACATTCCACTTTTCTTCATTAGTCCTCAACTTCATGGGTGTCGACTTCTATCTTGTCTATTCTGTTTTATTTTTTTTATTATTATTAACTTTTTCCTTTCAGCCCTTTCTTTACTCTTTCCCTCTCTCCTCACCATTCTGGCCTTTTTCAGTCATTTTATATATTTTTCTCTATTTTTTTTCCCATTCCATTGTAAGTACTCCACTTTTTTTCCCCCTATTACACTACACTGCTTACATGAGTTAAATATTCATTTTACTAAGTCTGATACAGCCACTCTTCTAACTTTTATCAATATTACTATTATCCTTCTTCCTTTCTTACCTCTTTCAACTCTTATGGCCCTAATCTTTTTCCTTCAAGGTAACGTAGAAAAAAGCAAGGAAATACAAGAAGAACAAAGTGTCAAAGAGAAAACTTAACACAAACACAAAACCACCAGCTAAATAAAACTCTAGAGCAGAGAGAGAAGCTAATCAACTGAATAAATCCATCAAGTTAAATTTTGACCAGAGGGCAACAAAAAATTACAAACCATACTGAGAAACAGGAAGACATGGACCATTCCAATGATCAAACCAAAAACCAGGAAGAGATGCAGAACATCAAACAACTAATCAAAGCTGTCCAAACAAATATCATGGACCAACTTAATGAAGTGAAGGAAGAGATTAAGGCTATTAAGAAGACAGTGGGAGAACACACTGAAGAAATTGTAAACATACATAAAAAGATAACAGATATGTTGGTGATGAATGGCACAATCCAAGAAATTAAAAAGACACTGAATTCATATAACAGCAGATTTGAATAGGCAGAAGAAAGAATTAGTGATGTGGAAGACAGTACATCTGAATTCAAACAGAGAGTAGAACAGATATATAAAAAGATAGAAAAAAATCCAAAATGGACTTAGGGATTTAACCAACAACACAAAACACACAAACATATGCATTATAGGCATCCCAGAAGAAGAAGAGAAGGGAAAGGGAACAGAAGGAGTGTTGAAGGAAATAATGACTGAAAACTTCCCAATGCTATTGAGGGAGATGGATGTACATGTCCAGGAAGCATACCATACCCTAAACAGTATAAATCCCAACAGGCCTACTCCAAGACATATAATTATTAAAATGTCCAATACACACGACAAAGAGCAAATACTCAAGGCAGCAAGAGAAAAGAGAACCATCACATACAAGGGAAGCACAATAAGATTAAGTGCTGATTTCTCATCTGAAACCATGGGGGCAAGAAAACAGTGGTATGACATAGTCAAGGTACTAAAAGGAAAAAACTTCCAGCCATGAATTCTCTATCCAGCAAAGCTAGTATTCAAAAATGATGGAGTTCAAAATACTCACAGATAAGCAGAAATTAAGAGAATATGCCAATGAGAAACCTGCACTTCAAGAAATACTAAAGGAAGTTCTACAGGTTGAAAGGAAAAAACAGGAGAGAGAGAGAGTTGGAGGAGAATATAAGAACAACTAAAAAGACAAAAAGAAATAAAAACAACATATGACATACATAAACCCAAAGAAAATATGGCTGATGTAAGAAATTCATTGAGAGTAATAACACTGAATGTTAATGGATTAAACTCACCAGTCAAGAGACACAGATTGCCAGAATGGATAAGGAAATATGACCCATCTATATGTTATCTACAAGAAACCCACCTTAGACACAGGGACTCAAGCTGGCTGAAAGTGAATGGCTGGAAAACAATTTTACAAGCAAACAATAAACAAAAAAGGGCAGGAGTAGCTATCCTAATATGGGACAAAATAGACTTTAAATGCAAAACTATTGTAGGAGACAAAGATGGACACTATATATTAGTAAAAGGGGTAATCTTCCAAGAAGAGAGATTAGGTGCATAAATATTTATGCACCTAATCAGGATGCCTCAAAATACACGAGGCAAACACTGGAAAAACTAAGTGGAGAAATAAATGCCTCTACATTTATAGTGGGGGACTTTAATACACCACTATCACCATTAGACAGAACATCTAGACAGAGAATCAATAATGAAACAAAGACACTGAATAATACATTAGAAGACCTGGACCTAATAGACATATACAGAATGCTACACTCAAATTCAGTGGGATATACATTCTTCTCGAGTGCACATGGATCATACTCCAAGATAGACCACATGCTAGGCCACAGAACAGCTCTCAATGAATTCAGAAAGACTGAGATTAAACAAAGTAATTTCTCTGACCACAAGGAATGAAATTGGAAATTGGAAAGGGCGAGAGAACCAGATTAGGCACAAAGATACGGAAGCTAAACAACACACTTTTAGACAAACAGTGGGTCAAGGAGGAAATCTCAAAATAAATCAGTAACTACCTCGAAGTAAATGAAAATGACAACACAACATATCAAAACCTATGGGAAGCAGCCAAAGCTGTATCAAGAGGGAAATTCATAGCCATAAATGCATATATTGAAAAAGAAGAAAGAGATAAAATTGAAGACTTAACTGTACACCAGGAGGAATTGGGGAAAAAAACAACAAACTAACCCCAAAGGAAGTAGAAAGAAAGAAATAACAAAGATTAGAGCAGAACTAAATGAAATAGAAAATTAGAAAGCACTATAAAAAATAAACAAAACCAAAAGCTGGTTCTTTGAGAAGATCAATAAAATTGACAAACCCTTAGCCAGACTAACAAAGAAAAAGAGAGAGCAGATACAAATACACAAAATAAGGAATGAAGAAGGGGATATCACTCCTGACCCCCACAGAAATAAAGAGTATCATAAGAGGATACTTTGAAAAATTATATGCCAAGAAGAATGATAATTTAGAGGAAACGGACAAATTCCTAGAAACTCACAAACAGCCTACATTGATGAAAAAAGAAATAGATGAACTCAACAGTCCAATTACAAGTAAAGAGATAGACTCAGTCATCAAAAACTTTCCAACTAAGAAGAGTCCAGAACCAGATGGCTTCACAAGTGAATTCTACCAAACATTCCGGGAAGAGCTAACACCAATCCTGCTTAAGCTCTTCCAAAAAATAGAATTAGGAGGAATATTGCCTAACTCATTCTATGATGCCAACATTACCCTAATACCAAAGCCAAACAAAGATACCACAAGAAAGGAAAATTACAGACCAATTTCTCTAATGAACCTAGACGTTAAAATCCTCAACAAAATACTTGCTAATCGCATTCAACAACATATCAAAAGAATTATACACCATGACCAAGTAGGATTCATCCCAGGTATACAAGGATGGTGCAACATAAGAAAATCAATCAATGTAATATACCACATAAACAGATTGAAAGAAAAAAGTCACATGATCATCTCTATAGATGCAGAAAAAGCATTTGACAAAATACAAAGGGCTATATATGAAAAACCCAAAGCTAACATCTTCTTCAATGGTGAAATCCTAAAAGCCTTTCCTCTGAGATCAGGAACAAGACAAGGATGACTTGCTTGAGCATTGAGGCAAGAAAAAGATATAAAAGGCATCCAAATTGGAAAAGAAGTAAAAATTTCATTATTTGCAGATGACATGATCCTATACATAGAAAGCCCTGAGAAATCTACAAGAAAGCTTCAAAAACTTATAAACAAGTTCAGTAATATCGCAGTCTATAAGATCAATGCTCAAAAATCAGTAGCATTTCTGTACACCAATAATGAGCAATCTGAGGAGGAAATCAAGAAAAAAATACCATTTACAATAGTAACTAAAAGAATCAAAAGGACTTATACACAGAACACTACACAACACTGTTAAAGGAAATTAAAGAAGACTTAAATAAATGGAAGAATATTCCCTGTTCATGGATAGGTAGACTAAACATCATCAAGATGTCTATCCTACCCAAACTAATCTACAGATTTAATGCAATCCCAATAAAAATCAACACTGTATTTTTTTAAGGAACTGGAAAAACTAACTACAAAATATATTTGGAAGGGTAAGAAGCTCCAAATTGCCAAAGACATATTGAAAAAGAAAAATGAAGTTGGAGGTATCACACTACCTGACTTTAAAACATACTATAAAGCTACAGTGGTGAAAAACACATGGTATTGGCATGAGAATAGACACATTGACCAATGGAACCAAATTGAGAGTCCTGATATAAGTCCTTGCATATACAGTCATCTGATATTCGACAAGGCCACCGAGCCCACTCAGTTGGGAGAGAATGGCCTCTTCAGCAAGTGGTGCATGGAGAACTGGATATCCATATCCGAAAGAATGAGAAAGGAACACCATCTCACACCTTCTACAAAAATCAACTCAAGATGGATCAAAGATCTAAATATAAGAGCCAAGACCATAAAGACCTTGGAATGTAATATAGGGAAGCATCTACAAGACCTTGTAATAGGAAATGGTTTCATGAACTTCATACCCAAAACACGAGCAGCAAAAGAAAAATAGATATATGGGATGTCCTCAAAACTAAAAAAGTTTTGCACATCAAAGGACGTTATCAAGAAAATTAAAAGGCAGCCTACACAATGGGAGAAAATATTTGGTTGGCAACCATATATCTGATAGGAGCCTAATATTCTGCATATATAAAGAAATCTTACAACTCAAAAATAAAAAGACTAACAACCCATTTAAAAAATGGGCAAGTGACCTGAAAAGACACTTCTCCAAGGAAGAAATACAAATGGCTTAAAAGCACATAAAAAAATGCTCGACATCTCTAGCTATTAGAGAAATGCAAATCAAAACTATGTTGAGATACCATCTTATACCCAGTAGAATGGCGGCTATTAAAAAACAGCAGACTATAAGTGTTGGAGAGGATGTGGAGGAATAGGAACCCTCATCCGCTGCTGGTGGGATTGTGGAATGGTCCAGCCACTGTGGAGGACAGTTTGGCAGTTCCTCAAAAAACTAACTGTAGATCTTCCATATTATCCAGTGATTTCAGTGCTGGGTATATACCCAGAAGAACTGAAAGCAAAGACATGAACAGATAATATGCACACCAATGTTCATAGCAGCATTGTTCACTATTGCCAAAAGTTGGAATCAACCCAGGTGCCCATCAACAGATAAATGGATAAATAAAATGTGGCACATACATACAATGGAATATTACTCAGCTGTAAGAAGGAATAAAGTGTTAACACACGGGATAACATGGATGAATCTGGAAGACCTTATGTTGAGTGAAGCAAGCCAGGCAGTGAAGGATGAACAGTACATGACCTCACTGATATGAATTAAGGAAACTAAGCAGTCTCTGAGAACTGTTGTCTGGAAGATAGGTGTACAAGAAAGAGAAAGAAAAGATAAAGTTGTGAGCCATCACCCATATGGACTTAACCTATGGTAAAGTGATAGAGTGTAGTTGTGTATTGAAGGGATAGGACAGGTGGGTAGTGATATATTGGGTTGGGTGGTGCAGGGTTGACCAGTGGGTAGATTGGGAAGGGTGGGTTAGAATATCCAGGATACTGAGGGGAGAGCAGAAATAGACAGATGGGCATCTCTTAAGAGCAAGGGCGATTCCTAATAGTGGAGGAAAAACCAGTGTGTCATGACCTCTTGTTGCATGTAACTATGAATCTTGTCATACAATGAGTCAAGCCAGGGGGTCATTATGGGACCCAGGGGGATGGGGAGGGAGGAACAGAATAGATCAAACAGGGGGTATTTAGTGGTCAGTGGAAATGTTTTTCATTACCTTACAGTGATGGACACAGGACATGGTAAATATCATCAAAATTTATAAAAGTGTACAATCTAAAATGTAAACTATACTGTAAACCATTGACAAATGTTTAGTAGCTATGTTTCACTCTCTGTATATCAGTTATAACAACGCTACAATCCACATACAAAAATATTTTAATATGGGGTGAGGAAAGGGGGAGGAGGTTGGGTATATGAGAGTGTCTTGTATTTGGTGTGTGACTTTGCTGTGACATAAAACTTCTTTGAAAATTAAGTGAAAAATAGTGAGACACTGAGGAGTGAGAGAGGGAAGGTGCCACAGTACAGACTGGACATCAGATATTGCCGTGATAAAAGGCAAAATGTCAAAAAAATTTTCTTTTTAATTTTTAAATAATTTTTCTCATTTTTTGAATAACCCAATCTTGTAATTTTATTTTATTTTTAGTTTTTTTAAAAGTTTTCATGTATTTTATCTCTAACATTTAAGCATCATTATTATTTCATTTTCCTATTAATTGTATTTGGCTATTGTATTGGCTTCATCTTTAAAGAAGCTTTGGGTCACAGAAGGGTTACAACTGGGACGGGAGAGGATCGTTGGTGGGGGGGTGTCAGGGATGGGAGGGTGCATGGGAGGAAGTTTACCTGAACATACATAAAAGGTATATAAAATTGTTCAAATGCTCATGGGGCATGGTCACAGTGGGTGGAGAACCACTCAATAAATGAGATAATACTGAATTCCCATCCTGGAGATCTCTGCCATATTCTCCAAGGGAGTAGCAACAGTCCCCCAAGTCCAGGGGCAGTGTCTGGC
Source organism: Tolypeutes matacus (assembly GCA_026826555.1). NCBI lineage: Eukaryota > Metazoa > Chordata > Mammalia > Cingulata > Chlamyphoridae > Tolypeutes > Tolypeutes matacus. Next base: position 15,016,573 of record JAKSZT010031676.1, read on the forward strand.
TAAGGAGGGTGATTCACTGATGGGGTCTTGTTATTGAAGACCATAGTTCACACTGTACCTTACACTCTCTCCCACACAGTTCTACATGTTATGTGATGATATAAAATGGCCTATGTTTGTCGTTGCAATGTCATTCAGGACAATTCCTAAGTCCTGAAAAAGCCCCCCATATTATAACTGTTTTTCCCTCTCCCTGCCCCCAGAGGCTCCAGTGGCCACTGCCTCTACATCAATGTTGTAATTTCTTCCAATGCTAGAATCACAATATGTCTATAGTAGAATACCAGTAATTCCACTCTAGTCCATAGTTCATTCCCCAATCCTGAGGATTCTGGGATGGTGATGCCCATTCCACCTCTAATTAAGAGGGGGCTTCGATCCCTTACAGCCGATTGATGGGACTCTCTTGCTTACAGTTGTCGACTCTCTTGTTTCCTTGGTATGGTGTTGTCAATCCTCACCTCCTTGTTCATTGTCCTGCATGAGTCCAATGAACTGGAGAGTAGGTGTTGCAACTACACCGAGGTTCCGTGCCCAGCAGGCACATGGACAGCCCAAAGACTCCAGTCTCTGTATGTACATCTACAAACTCCAGTACCAAGAATAGGTTTAAATAGAAGGGACAGATGAGCTTTAATGAGCAGAGTTTTGGGATAAGATAGATGGAACAGGTCTGGGTAAGACCTGATTATGGGTGGCTATAATCCCTTCTGGTATTGGTGTGGTTCTACTAGTGCTACCACTTGACCTTTGTAATACTTATTCATTTATCTTGCTTACAATCTGTCTCCCCATTAGAATCCTAGCTCCCAATTCTCATAGCTGAGATTTTTGTCTGTTTTGCTACTTTATTTCTAGTACTTAGTACATTATTAAGTAGGGCAGACAATCCATAATTATATGCTAGGCACTATGCTAAGCCTATCTACCACATTGCATAAAAATGTTCCTTGATATATTAGTCTTCTTTAGCAGATCAAGGGGCAAACTTTATTTCTGTAGAGGTCCACTTTAGTAAATATTTTCAGTTTTGTGGGCTACAGGGTCTCTGCTGCAAATCCTCAACTCTGCTTTTGCAGCAGGACACCCCATAGATAATATGTAAATGAATGAGCTTGGCTGTGTTTCAATGAAACTTTATTTACAAAAGCAAGTGGGATTTTAGCACATGGGACCAAGTTTGCTAACCACTATACTAGACTATAAACTCCTTGAGGGAAGGAAATTAGTCATTTTGCCATTGCAGTATCTTGCCCAAAACCTGACACATAATAGGTACTCAACAATAAGAGCTTTAAGTGATTATTCTGTGCTAGTCTCCGTTCTAAATACAAGGGCTAACATTTAATCTTCACAACACCCTAAGCAGTTGATTTTATCCTTATTTTATAGATAAGAAAATTTTGGCACAGATAGGTTAAGTAACTGGCTCAAGGATCCGTGACCAGTAAGTAGCAGTTCTGGAATTCTGACAGACCCCAGGGGCTCTATGTGCTTAATCATAGCATTATAAAGCCTCTCAATAAATAAGAATAAATTAACTTGACAGCTCCAAGCAGAGGATTTTAGAATTAACACAATAAGGTTGTGGTTTTCAAACTTGTTCAGGGAGCAGAGCATTCATTAGAACTGATACAACTGATGTATTTAATTTCATAAACCAGATTCAACAAATTAACCAACCAAAAATGAGACTCTGATATATATGGACAAAAAGAATCATAAATATTAGTATCCCCCCACAAACTCCCAAATCCAATAAATAAAGCTGTTAAACTGAGCTTAATTTTTTCTGGAGTTTGTGAATATTTGCTACATCTGCATTTGTTTGGTCATCTACCAGCATTCGACTAGCTCACAGAAGAAGCAGGTGTCAAAGATTTAAGAAATAATGATGGGAGAATAACTTATAAATGGGGACATTATATCCATTAGTTTATCTTTGCTTTGATAATTAGTAAAAGACATATTATTTGACCTTGGTAGAAACACTTTGGAGTAACACCTGAAATTAAATTCTGAGGTTCTGAAAGAGCAGAGCAGGAGAAGGCCTAACGGAATGGGAGATATTACATGTCCCCAGCAGAAGGAGGGCCTGTGAGCAAGGCCCCTACCACCCATAGACAAGCACCAGGCTGTGCTTTAGGATACCAGACAGCTCTTATCTATCTTACCTGATAAATGATTTTAGAGTTCCAGACACTTTACTTGAGTCTCTTTAATTTTGGTAGTAATCTCAAGCAAAGCAGAATGCTAAACAATGTTCCTGAAAAGTGACATAAGTAGATGTTTGTATAGAAAGCTCAGATAGCAAGCTTTTCATAAAGGAAGCAACTCCAAATGGAAAAAATGAAGGAAGCTAACAGTGAGGATCTCTCCTGAGCATTACACTGATATGGCTAGCTCTGTTTTTACAGAGGAGTAGACTAAAGTTCATTAAGTGTACGTAAATTATTTGCAGTCCTGCCACTAGGAAATAGAACAGTTTGGATTTAAACTAAGGTCACATTTGATCCCAAGGTTAGTAGATACCAATGCCCATTGTCTTTTCCCTACACTACAATGGGTCTTGACTGACTTCCCATGCTAAGTCTATATCTCAAACATAACCCCGTCTTCAACTTTCTAGTATATAATTTGGCTTTTCTGTGTTTCTAGCTATTCGTTTCTAAAACATTGGCCCTCTGCTAACAGAGGCACTAGGTATACCCTAAAGCATAAAATCTCAGCCTGAAAAGGCCCTTACAACACAATTTGTCCAATCAATAGATGAGGAAAATATGGGCTAAGTAGGTTGCCTCACCCAAGGTCACAGAAAACATGCTGCCATATGGAGTACATAATTCTTAAATAAAATTTCAAAGTAGCTGTTTTTTTTTTTTGTTTGTTTGTTTGAAAATTTAAAAGACGTTAATCTACAGAAAGGCAAAAGTCTGAATTCAGTTGAGTTTTCAAATCTGCAGCTCAAAAAAGTAAAGGATCTTTTCATGTATCTTTATATTGGAGTTCAGATAATAATTTCACTCTTTCAAACATAATAGGCAACATTTGTTGAATGTCTATTATGTGACAAGGACAGTCCTTAGCTATTTATATGAATTAACCAATTTTGCCTTCATAACAAATCTGAAGGAGAGATTCAATTATGATTTACATTTTACAGATGAAGAAGATGAAGACCAAAAAGTTAAGTGCTTGCCCAGGTTCACATAGGATGGGATTCACACCTAGGCTTCATGGCTCTAGAATCTGTGCTCTTAACCACTACACTATATTATCTCAATACTAAACTAATACCAATCATTTTCTTACCTCATTTATTAGCATCTATTTATTACTTGAATCTACATTATATGTGATACTTAAAAAATAAAGCAGATCTTTGTAAAATAGAAAAAGTGCTGTTATAGTTCACCTTTCAGTAATTTGGATAGGGTCACCTCTAGTACCTTTATTTTGAATTGGTTCCCTCAGGCTAGAAAGCAGAGGCCAGTTCCATTGTGGCCTGGCTCAAAAGTCATCTTCTCCTTGAAATGTTTCTTACCCTCTCAGGCAAAATAGGTCACTTTCTCATGGACTCCTAGCAAATTGTGTTCTTTCATTACATTGAGTTATCTACAAATCTACCTGCTCCTGCCAAGAAGGGACCACATCTAGTATAAGGACTGGCAGAAACTTGGTATTCTGTATTCCGTACCTCAGTAAATGAACTGTGTACATTTTTCAGTTACGGAAAACAAAAAGTAAACCTTAACAATTTAGATCTATGTGGATTATCTCTCTCTGGTAGAGGTAGATTAACTCTACCTAGTCATGGTGTGATTGCTGTGAGCATTTATGGAAAGCTAGACCTCACACATCAGCAAGAGAAACTATACTTGCTTAATTTTGATGCCTTAATTTCCTAAGTGGAGCCATGAACCCAGGACCACACACTTGTTCATAGGGAAACAGTAGAGTGTAGCAGGCTTTGGAATGAAATAGATCTGTGTTTGAACCCAAGTTAGTTACCCACTAGATATGTGATATTGGGATACTGAGTACATTTATTAAAGAGGTTTTGTAAAGAATAAATGGAAAAATATATAATTTGCTCAGTAATGTGTTTGAAGCATAGAATACACGGAACATATTTTAGCTAGTTATTAATATTACTACTGCTCCTTGGAAAAATTATAGTTGGGGCACTTTTTCTACATCCTTTTCACTCACCCTTTATTCATATCTCCCCTGCCCAACCCCGACATGCTCCAATTCTCCATTCCCAAGCCCAAGTTCATTACTCAGCCAAGGAACCCATAGGGACAAATTCTAGAGAGCAATAGCGGTTGAAGAGTCCTTGAATCACATTCTATGGAAAAGCACTTACATTGTCTGCATGAAAGACATTCCTGTGATCGTGTAAGAACACCTGCTGATGGTAGAACCCCTTATGAACCTATAGCATTTATTTGGCAACATTGGTTGAAAACTGTTGGAACTTGGGGCTTCAAATTTGCCTCTGGGTTGTGCTTGGCTTCAGCAAAAAGCTAAGCAAACATTAGGCTAATAAGCTGTGATCTTTCAATCACCATTATTCCTACCCCCCAAAGTTAGCTCAGTGTGCAGCCAGAAAGACACATATGTTGTAGAAGAAGTGGAAATTCCACATCAATGAAATGCCAGAATGATGTAACATAGTGTAAACTCCAGGGAGAGTTCTCTTTTGCAGTCTCGGTTTGGCTGTCCCATCTAAGTTTCTTTAAATGGACCAACCTTGCCTAAAACAAACAAACAGCAGTGCTTGTCCACTGTAACCCTTGACAAGTCCCCATAAACATCCATGGTCCTTCATAATTGATCACATTCACAAGCTCCAAGGGCCTGTCTTCATGTTAGTTTTGTTTGACAACAAACATAAGTCGGATTTCACTTTGACCACCACAGTTTCCCTTAGGCTTGCTTTTGCTATTTGCTTTCTTTGGACAGCTTTGGAGGTTTACCTGCTTACCACATTGGTCCCTCTGCTGAGGCTGACTCCTCACACAGCCTCCCCACCAGGGAAAAGACTGTGTAGAACCAGGTTTGCTTAAATGTTAAGAAACTTCTGTTTCACACATTGTATTCTAAGTGAATCAAGTGTCTATGGTTTCCATGGGCTGGGAGACTTCACACAGAATCTTAATGGTGATTGCTTTTGGGTAAAACTCCCTCTTGGGCATCTAAAAAAGCTCAATAATATTAAAGCTCTCCACAGAAGAATTCAAGGAAATGAATGTGTAGTAGTTATTTAATGCTTAACTCTGCTACATGTTATTAGGGAGGAATATAAAACAGGGCCCCTGCCCTTTAGAAGCATATAATTTAATTGGCTGATAGGACATACATCTATAGTACTTTGCAAACCCCTCTAAGTGCATAAACTTAATTGTAATTATTTGTCTTGGTATCTGTTTCCCCTAGAAGACTATGACTAATGGGGTACAGGCCTGGGTCTTTTTCATGTGCAAATTCCTAGAGATTAGTACAGTGACTGGTATTATATTTGTTAAAGAAAGGAATACATCAGTATGAGATCTGTAGTAAAATGGTATAAACGAAAGATAAAAACAATACATCTTATAGATGATCAGGGCAGGGAGAAGATCCTTTTAATCAGTGGCTTAGAAGAGAGTTACAGAAAAAGTGGTAATTGATCAAAATAGGGAAGAAATGTCAGTCTTGTATATATGGAGAGATATGGAGAGCATATTCTCATGGCTATAGGAGAAATATATATATAAATAAATAGAGTGGAACTGTACAGAGGCAAGGAGGAAGGAGATACTGGCTAAGTAAAGGTTTATAAATTAGTACGTTTAAAAATTGGCTTTGTAGGAGTGATGATTTTGAAATATTTTCATGGGGAAAAATAAGAATAAATATTTAATGAGTATCTACTCTGTATGAGATCCTTGGAAAGGAATTCCACATATATCTTTTCATTTTAAAAGAAACTATCATTATCTGCACTTTACAGATGAATACAATAATTTTAGAGACAGCAAATAGCTTGTGCAGGGAAACAGTGAGTGAGTGGCAGAGTGGAAACTTGATCCCAATTCTATTGGACTTCATCCTCTTTTTATTTCCCCACAGGTTTTCTATTCCCCCCTAAACCTGATAGGTTTTCCTCTAGGATTCTACGCTATTATGAATCCCTCCTGATATACTCCAAATCCTGCTTCCTCCCCAAGTGAAATCAAGACATACTCATGGACATAATCTATGTTTCCTTATGTTTGTCTCTTGCATGTACGCTTATCACACTTGTTTCTTTTTCCTAGTAAGTGTATTTGATTATTTTATGGACTAAATGTTCATGGAGGATTTGGATCAAAGAAGGGTTACAATGGGTACTGTGGGGGATTATTGGGGGGGGGTGTCTGGAGGGGGTTTCGTGGGGATTGGTTCATCCGAATATACATGAAAGATATACAAAATCATTCAAAGGATCGGGGGATGGGGCATGGTCACGATGGGTGGATAATCACACAATAAATGAGGGAATCTGAATTCCTAGCCTGGAGAGCTCTGCCACAGTCTCCAAGGGAGCACCAATAGTCCTCTGAGTGTAGGAACAGTGCCTGTCAAAATAGGATGACCCACTGATGTTTTTTTTTTTTTTTTTTTATTGATGACTACCCTTCTGAGTCTTTCCTCTTGTAAATGAGACTTAGCCTGCAGTTGTGGGGTGCCTAAGGGTTGCCACCTGAGAGCCTCCTTGTTGCTCAAATGTGGCCTCTCTCTAAGCCAAACTCAGCATATGATTGCATTACCTTCCCCCCAACGTGGGACATGACTCCCGGGGATGAGCCTCCCTGGCAACGAGGGATTAATACCAAGTACCAACTGGCAGCTTTGCGCAGTGGCAGTATTGTAGCCAATGAGGTTTATCCGAGGCGCGATTATTGCTAATTGAAAACTTTTCCCAAGTGCCAACTGGCAATACAACTGGAAAAAGACCTTGAATAAAAGGGGGAAATGGTAAAGACAAATGAGTTCAAGTGGCTAAGAGACTTCAAAGACAGTCGGGAGGTCATCCCAGAGGTAACTCTTACGCACACCTCAGTAGGAACTCATAGAACATCTAAGTGCCTATCACCCCACTCAGTGGGGTTCCTGAGAGCTCCGGAGACACCCTGGTCCTATATAAGGGGGGATAGCCCCAGAGACTGATGCCTTATCAGTGGGTTCTATTTTGGAATCTGTGCTCCTGAGAGTGACAGAATTAGACTCAAATAAGTCCTCCCTGCACATGGTTCACCAGTCCCTTCTATTCAAACCTATATGTGATGCTGGAGTTTTTAGGTATACTTCCAGAGACTGGAGCCTCCCGCCTACCTATGTGCCAGGTGTGCATGAAATCTAGGTGGAGCTGCAACTCCTACCCTACAGCTCAATGGACTCATCCAAGTCAACTGGTGAGGAGACAATGATGGACAATGGCCATCCCAGGGAATGGAGAGGGCCTGCATCTGCAGGCAGGATCATCCCACCCACCATATCCATGGGATATAAGCCCTCTCTCACTTGGAGTTGGAGTGGACATCACCATCCCAGTCCCCTCAGGATTGGGGGAAGAACTATGGACTAGAGTGGACTTGATGGTATTCTCTTGTTCACATATGGTGATTCTAGCAATGCAAGAAATTATAACAATGAGGTGGAGCCAGTGGCCACTGGACACTTTTGGGGTAGGGAGGGGATGAGCAGTTGAAATACAGTGGCTTCTTTGGGAGTTGGAGGTTGTCCTGAGTACCGTTGTGGCAATGGATGTAGGCCCTTTTAAATCAGCACACACCACTCAGAACTGAGTGGGAGAGAGTGTGGTCTACAGTGTGAACTGTGGTCTATGGTTGGTGGCAAGGCTCCAGGATGCGTAAGTTCATTGAGGGTGGTGGGCCACATTGTGGGAGATGTTTGTGTGGGATGTGGTGGGAGGTGTGGGAGGTGGGCAACATGGGAATCCCAGTGGGTTCCATGTAATATATTGGGTAATCTAAGCACCTCTTAAAATATATATATATATATATATATATATATATATATATATATATATATATATATATATATAACATTTTTGTAAGCAAATACACATATATGCATATATATTTATATATCATTTGCAAATGTTTGTATGTACTGTGAGGATTTTGATTTTTACCCATAAAAAAAAAATTTACATTAAAAAGGCCTATTTATAATTTAAACAGACAAAAAAAAAAAAAAAAAAAAGACATACTCAATGTTAGTCTGCCCACCCCCCAGCACCCTCACACAGATAAACTTAATTTTCTCTAAATCTCAACTCTCCTTACATTTGAATATAATCCTCACATTTATTTCTCTAACAAAAGTCAATTCTTTTAATGGTATTTTAACATTTCTTCAAAGGACATAATCTTTGATTCTTCATCCATCGTCTCTTGTTTTCACATTAAGAAAAGTAAGGCCCATAGTAAATACTGGTAATGATAAAGATGATGACCAGGACAATGATAACACTTTCAAATTCCTCATTATTCACAAAACTTAGAGTTCCAGATATTTAATACTCTGGAGCTAAGGATTGATAAATACAGTTCTCTAACAAGTTGAAGTTTCTCTCAGATCAGATACAATTAGAACTATTCAATATTTATGAAGCTGTGTTTCACCTGTTGAGAATTTGCCCTTTCCCTTTGGTGAAAGATACATTGCAATGGGGCTTTGGGCAGCAGTGAGGACAGCAGACTCAGATCCATGCCTGCTTAATTTGCTGGAGGTGAGTGAAGCCTTTATATTAGACTTCAGTGTGTTCTGCATGGTGGGTGCTCACCACACAATCTGCACAAGCTCAGATAAAAAGAATTTTCAGCATGGGTGTTTGAACAGAATGTATAATTGATAGTAGATGTGGGTAAAAATTTCAACAGCTAGGGTCTCATATTAGTGCAGCACATTCCTACCCTACCACCTCACTAGCCAGTTGTAAAAACTGTTTGTAGCAATAATAACATAACATTGTATAAATACAAGGCTGAATGATCATCCTAGACCAATACCTGGGTCTTAGCATCCCACCCAGATCCCACACATAGTCCCAACCCTTCTTCTGTATTCAACACACTCTTAGTTTTGTTTTGTTTTGTTTTGTTTTTAAAGACTAATTTTATTTATTTATTTCTCCCCCCACCCCTCACCCCCCACCCCCCACCCCCACCTCATTGTTTTGTGCTCGCTGTCTGATCGCTGTGTGTTCTTCTGTGTCTGCTTCTCTTCTCTTTTTTTTTTAAAGATTTTTTTTTTCTAATTTATTTACCCCCCCCCCTTGCTGCTTGTGCTCTCTGTTGTCCATTTGCTGTGTGTTTTTCTGTGTCTGCTTGTCTTCCTTTGTAGTGTCATCTTGCTGTGTCAGCTCACTGTGCCACGCAGGCTGGTTTGCCTTCACCAGGAGGCCCTGGGAATCGAACCTGGGGCCTCCCATATGGTAAAATTGGTAAAATTGAGCCACAGCCGCCTCCCTGCTTGTCTTCTCTTTAGGCATCACTGGAACCAATCCTGGGACCTTCTGGAGTGGAGAGAGGCGCTCAATCTCTTGCATCACCTCAGCTCCCTGGTCTGCTGCATCTCTTATTGTCTCTCCTTTGTGTCTCTTTTTGTTGCGTCATCTTGATGCTCCAACTCTCTATGTGGGCCATACTCCTTCGTGGGCCAGCTCTCCTGTGCATACCAGTACCCCACGTGGGCCAGCTATCCACTCGGGCCAGCTTGTTTATCACCAGGAGGCCCCGGAAATCGAACCCTGTACCTCCTATACGGTAGACAGGAGCCCAATCACTTGAGCCACATCTGTTTCCTGACACACACTTAGTTGTAGCTCTGGCTGAGCTATTATCCTACTCCTAAATTCTATCCCAGGGGGTTATATATATATATAGGTGTATATATATATATTCAGATGCTATGGAAGTGCTTGTTTGTTTGATCATTAGGTAATTCATTCATTCCCATCATTTATTAATAAAACCATATCATGTGCCAGAAATACTGCTAAATTATGAGGATATAAATGTTAATAAAAGAACTGGGAAATATCTAAATACACCTCAGTCAAGCAATTTTCACTTAAAGGCAGTGTTTTCCAAATTTTCTTCAAATGAAAGCTTATGAATAGTGATGCATAAGGACAGACCAAAGCAAGGGGGTGAAGCTGAAATGGGTGAAAGGAATCCAGAGCCCTGCTTAGGCCTAGCCTAGCCCAGCTTCAATCAGATCCCCCCAGAGCACTTTTGTCCAACCAATCCCTCTCACATCCCAACCCCACTCCCACTCCCATTGCTACTCTAAGGAGCCCCTGCCACTGACAGGAGTGCATGGGCACTATAACTTTTCAACTGAAGAAACAGAGAACCATAAAAATTCCAACATATCCCACTCAGATTACTAACTCCACAATTATAACAGCAACTGCCCGCTACCCACAACCTGCTAAATGCATACAAAGTGCTTTACAATCATTATCTCTCGCAATCTTTAACTACCTTTTGTGGTCAGCATATTATTGTTCTAATCTTATAGATGAGAAATCCGTGACTCCAGGAGATAAAGTAACTTGCCCAGGTCACATAGCTAATAGAGATTGCCAATCCCTACTCTTCTTTCATTGTGGACATAGCTGGGATAAAGGAGATTGTGTGATACAGTGAAAGACAATCAGACAGATAGATGTTGATTCAATTTTTGCTCCACCTTTTACTGGAGAGATAATCTTGGACAAATTATTTAGTTTTCCTGACCCTCTGTTTTATAATGCAAAAAAAAAAAAAGTACTATATGTTTTTGTTTCTGAGGTTGCTTAAGCAAATATCATGAGTTGGGTCAGGTTAAACCATGGGAATTTATTCCTTCATGGTTTTGAAGCCAGGAAAATGTCCAAATCAAGCATCATCAGGTGACACTTTCTCTCTGAAGACTGGCACTCTGGGGCTGGCTGCCAGTGATCCTTGGCTCTTCTCTCACATGGTGAGGGCACATGGCTCTGTCTCCTGGTCTGTTCCTTCTCTTCTGGGTTCTGCTTCGGCTTCTTGCTTCCTATGGCTTACTTTCTCTCTGCCTGAATTTTATTCTTTTATAAAAGAGACTATAATAGGATTAAGTCCCACCCAGGCTGAGGTGGGCCATGGCTTAACTGAAGTAATATCATAAAAAAGGTGTACTTAGGATGGGTTCATATCCACAGAAATGGATTAGATTTAATGACATGTTTTTCTGGGGTATGTACAGCTTCAAACCATCACACTATAATACCAAATTTACATATTCAATATGAGGATCCACAGAGATAACAAATACGAGACTAACTGACTGCAGAGGACTTGTCTTTTAATCTTTGTTTTCCTAATGATCCTAGGACAGTGCCAGGCATAGAGCAAGCATTTGAGTAAATTTTGTCAAGGTACACCTGCTACTTAGCACAGTGCAAGGCACACAATATTAATCCTCTTTTCTAATCAATAGAATTTTCTTTGCAGAAATACAGCTTAGAGTCATCTGTTTCAATATTTCTTATAGTATGGTAAGAGGGATAAAAGCAGAAGTAATACGTTGAAAGACTGTGGGAAAGATGGTCTAGGATTCTTTTATTTCTCAATTCTGGATCTTTAATGCAAAAAAACCTAGCTCTTGATAACATATTTCCCCCCAAATGCAAGGCAGTTAAAAATGATCTATTTCAACTAAAATTGTCTTGTCAAGTTCTCATCTTTAATAAGCCTATAAGAGTATTTCAGATTAGCTATAGAGACTCATTATCTTTTATCTCTTACCTTCTAAACATTCTCTATACTAAACTGCAAAGACTCCCATAACAACGTGCCACAAGACTCTAAAGGCACGCTGCAGGACCACTTCTCAGCTGAAAGTCAAATCTCTAATTATCTTTCACGACTAAATAATTCCAGAAACTCATAAAATACAACTTTTTGAGAGCCTTTAAGTATTGCTATGCAATAACGCATTGCTGACATATTTAAGGGATGTGTCTATGGTAACATTCCTATTACTGGAAACTTCTAACACCCACATTAATTCTCGAGCATTCAGTCACAGAATAAAATTGGAGGGAAAGTATCTGCACTATATTGTAATTTCAGAACAAAGATAAACAAATCTGCCCTTTTATACAAAGCATTTTGTCCAATGTTACATCAGAGTCCAGAGTTGCAAGGGAGCAAAACACTGTGTATAACCCACTTGCACATTCAAAAGCATGCTTCCTGGGTGTTTCAGTAAGGCATCTGCAGAGGAAGTCTGATATCACTGTTCACTAACTCTTCCAGAGGCAACCTAAATTATCATGGTAATCCTTTTTGCACTCAGATTAAAAACACGTTTCTGGAGAAAATGGAAAATGTGAATTTTTAGAAAGTTGGGAGAATGGCTATAGTTAGCTTCATTTCAGAATCATCTCAGAGACACATATTAAGACAATTCAAGTGTGGACACATTGAGCACATGTGTGCACGCTGGAGTTTCTGGCCCATAGCAAATGCTCAATTAAAGACAGCCATTGCTTTCCTTATGACCATCATCATCATCATGTTCTTCTCTGCATATAATCTGCTGGCTCTGCAGTTAACTTGGCATCAGAGATTATCTGAATTGGAAGGAAACTTAAAGCTAACCTACTCCAAGCCCCCAATTTTATAGAAGGGGAAATAGGAAGTTGCCTTGACAAAGGTCACCCAGTAAGTTAGTAAAAGGAAACTTTAAGAACCAGGACCTTTGTTCTTCTCATGAGTCTAAGCTGCACTATTTAAAAATTCAACTTTGCAAAAATATGCTTCCACTGTATCAAGGTAACTGTATTACCAGTTCAGAGCTTTCTGAAATCATTCATTCCTAACAGAAAACATGGGTATGAAAATGAGGGAAAATTATGAAAGCTTAACTTCATTTTATTAATTTGCAACTTAAAGAAAAAATTGATTTTGTAATGTATTTGTTCAATTTCTCCTTCTGGCATACAGCAAAAATAAATAGAAAAGTATATTATTGGAAATCATCTTTGATTTCTCTCTGGCTTGCTCAATAAAATAAAACCCATATACATAATTCTGGTCAATTTCTAAATCATATCTGAATTTTGGCATCTTTAATTTATGAATTTCTTTCACTAAAGAGCATTAGTACTTAGGTTAAACAATCTTTGAATTGAGATTCTGTTTCTATTCCTAAGCAATATTCATTACCACCAATAAATTTTCATTAGTAAACATATTGACAATGATGGAAAAAAACATCAAATTTAGTGTAAGTAGTATCACTGGGTCCAATTCCATTTGTTACCTAGGAATACTACATTACCATTCCCATTCTCCAGTATATTCATTTTCAACAGCTAAATGAAGCAGGGTTCCAAGACATACTTTACTTTGCTACATGTGGAGCAAGTGAAGGGTAAGACAATATTCCCTACGTCACAAATGTCTTCAAGATGTTAGTATTTATTTTTTTCATTCAATAATAATTGATTAAATATGAAATGTGCAGGCACTGATCTAAGTATTTTCACGTATTTTATTGTACTTAGTCCTTACATGTTTCATGTGAGGTAAATAAAATTATACCTATTTTACACATGTAAAAATGGAGGTAAGTAAAAGTATACCTATTTTTTTTTTAAGATTTATTTTATTTATTTGTCTCCCCCTCATTGTTTGTGCTCACTGTCTGCTCTCTGTTTCTAGTCGCTGTGTGCTCATCTTCTCTTTAGGAGGCACTGGGAACCAAATCTGTGACCTCCCACGTGGCAGAGAGGTACTCAATTGCTTGAGCCACCTCCACTCCCTGCTTTGTTGTCCTCTCTCATTGTGTTTCCTCTTTCTGTCTCCTTGTTGTGTCATATTGTTGCATCAGCTCACCATGCCAGCCCATTGTGCCAGCTCACTGTCTTGCTTGTCTTCTCCAGGACGCACCAGGAACCAAACCTGGGAGCTCCCATGTGGTAGGCGGGAGCTAAATCACTTGAGCCACATCTGCTTCCCTATACTTATTTTACAGATGTAATAATGGAGGCTCAGATTAATAGTTGGTACATGAGAGAGTTTAGTCCATGTCTTTCTGATTTTAAAACTAATATGGACATAGGCATTTAAACCAAAAATAAAATAAAATATAACCTAATGTGTCACAAAAAGATATATGAACAAAATATTATAGGAATGTATACACACAGTATGATTAATTCTGAAAAGGACAGTCACAAAATTATTTTGATATCCATGTCCTCAGTTAGCTCAAACTGAATTCATAATCATTCTTGGAAAGAAACGTTGATATATATATATTTTGGCATTATTTATACAGTAAATTTTGAGTGTTGTGTGCATTATGTAAATAGATCATAGATGCCTAAATCTTCCAAAAGATTGCATAATGATCCTATGACCACTGGGCAAACTCTGCAAAATTTCCCAGTACATCCTGAATCTCAGCTTCTTGAGGAAAGCATTAAACCCAATTTTATCCACACAACAGTAAAAGAGGTCATTTGGGACCAAGGGTCAGAATTCTGCATTCAAAGCATATTTTTAAACTTTAGAAAAAATTCTGATATTATCACATGACTATGATAAGACTATATGAGTAATCTTCCTAAATACCCAAATAAAATTACATTGCCATTGTTACTCTGTCCCCGCTAAGCACAGCATCATCTTCAACTTCCTAGGCTGTAGCAATATTGAATGACTTAAGCTCCCCAAATATTCTGTGCTTTCCCAGGCTTCTGTGTTTATATGTGTTTGAGATTGTCCTCTAACCACTTGTCTATTCTTATTCATCCTTCAAGTATCAGCTGCTACCTCTTCAAGGGTCATCGTCCTTCAAATCTCAAATACTATCTCTTTCAAAAAGCTTTCCCTGCTTCCCCTGGAAAGATTTAAATACATATACTCCAATGTTTTCTCAGGAAACTTCCAGGATAGCAGGTATATTCTACTTTAATATGTATTTGTTTGCTTCCCCAGTCACCTGTAAGTTTATTGAAGTAGGGGCTTTGCCCTTTCAAGTTTGAATGGGAATTCCCAGTGCCATTCTTTACATACAGTAGTTATTCAAAATGTATCTACTGAATTAAAGGTTGAAATTCTGGGTAGACAAGAGGTGCAATGACTTTGTTTTCTTGCTTGAGATTCTCAGATACAAACTATGCTAGACAAGGGAACATCAAATGTTCTGTCTTAAATGCATTTTCAGCTTGGTAAGAGGTGCCATCACAGAGGAAAGGATAGACAATACCCTTACTAAAGTGATGATTACAGAAGTAGAACCTTGGTTAACGCCACTTATAAGAAACTAAACTCTGGAGGGAGAAACTGTGCTAGGCTTAAATTACTCAGTTCAGCGGCATTCAAAAGCCATGGGTGAGGGGTCTTCATGAATGAAGGAATTCATAGAATTCTGTGATTTGGAACTTCTCCATTGTGTTCATCTGTTTACCTCTCCTGTTTTTCTACAGTGATTAGCAACAAAGATTTCAAAGGGAAGAGGGCTAGTGGGAGGTGAAAAGCTAGGAAACTAAGTTTCACTCCACAGCCAGGCTTGCCAGGGGGATATATTTCAAACGCCAGAGGTAGTATCTCCAGCTCCTAAAGGTGAAAGAAAAAAAAAAAAAAAAACAGACTGAGAGTCTGGGACCTGCATCAGAAGAAAACAGGAGAATATGGGGACGTTGGTGCCTAATACAGGCCCTCTTGCCTTAAAATTGGGATGAAGGGAGCAGATGTAGCTCAGTGGTTGAGCACCTGCTTCCCATGTTCAAGGTCCTGGGTCCAATCCCTGGTACCAATTGGGATGAACCATCTGAGATTTCCTATCCCCCTTCCCCTACCCCATTAAACTTGCCCCAGGAAAGAGACAAATATTGTGGGTAAAGCAGACCTCAGTTTAAATTCACTTAACTTCCCTAAATCTGTTTCTACTAGTAAAATGGGATAATAATATCTTCTTTGCAGGAAATAAATAAATAAATAAATAAATAAATAAATAAATAAATAAGCAAAAATTTGTTCACTTGGTGTTTCATGAGCTAGGTACATATTTAATATTTATTAGTTAGGTACATAATAGGTATATATTACATTCTACTGGGTTGCAATAGTAATATTTACTCTTCTTTCATTATAATTAGTTTACAAACTAGAAAAATAAGATATATATATATATATATATATATATATATACATATATATAAAAGCATGACACTTATAGCACTAGCAACCAGCCCCAATATATAATTAATATAAAAATGAAGCCATTCTGATTGCAGCAGGGATTGGACCAGAGCTCAATAGCTTAACTTTCTTATCACTAACTCTCTCATAGGAGGTGGTTTCTAAGGCATAGGAGCAGAACTCTAGGATTCATGGGCCATGATTTAAAGCTCTATAGAAAGCAATAGACAGTCATTATTTATGAGGAGGGAAGAACATGAATGAAGCAGTCCTTTCAAATGGTTAGCTGGAAAGTTCTATGAAGGAAGGGTTGAAAGATGAATCTACTGGTGGCAAGGAGACCATCTGGGAGTATTTGTCATATACCTGGCACATAGAGAGTAGCGATGGCATTGAAAAATTGAAATCAGAATATTTTTAGAGAGGTAGGTTTGGTGATAAATACTTTGTAGAGTTAGCTATAATTTTTTGAACCAAATCTGGGATCATAACATGGTCTCTCTAAAGACTTCTGTGTCACATGTGAATGAAAAACATGGTCTTGGAAATTGGAAAGAACATCACGTTTCTGGTATTGCTGAAACTTTCTGTTGTACATGAGAAAACAGACAGAATTTTAAACATTCTGAAAATCTGGGGCATAAGATCATCGAAGATAAAGAGCATAAAACAGGCTAAGGTTTCTAGCCTGGGAAATCGGAAACCCAGTGATTCAACTAAGAGAAATAGAGTAGTGTAGGAGAGTAATGGGTTGCCCTTCATCATATCTTAGATATGATGAATTTGAGGTGATGGCAGGACCTACTGAACAAAAATGCCTATAGGAAGCTAGAATTACAAAATGGAAAAACAGAACAAAATAACTTTCAAAGGAATCAACAGATTATAAACCAAATGAAATTTCAGTACAATGTTTTTAAGAAAGATAGCTTTCCTTTCTAACTGTGGTATGGGAATTGCCAAACCTTAGAATGCACCTGTCTTTATGAAGAATGAGGCAACTATTAAGACCATTGCTAAAAACAAAAATTGAAAGGTCACTTCATAAATGAAATATGTTGGTTGCCAGTGAAAACTTACTTACTAAGGAATGAACCATCCACGAGTTCTGGAAAGGTCAAAAAAGACTACCAATGAATAGATGTTTTTCTCCAGGGCAAGTGCTGACAAATACATTTAAGTGAGGAACTCACCAAAAATATATAGATATTTTTCCTGATAGCAAGAGAGTGTGGCTGAAAGAAGGTTGGTTGCAGTGACATGTTTTAATTCTATTTTATTTCATAGAAAAGGTAAACAAAAATTGCATCTTTATTCAGTATTTCTCTTCCAAATCTTGATGTGACCCTTTTACTAAATCTTACTTGAAGACTATGATATACTTGAAGATATTTAAGGCCTAAAACCGAGGTGTCAGATAATTTTAACTTTCTTCTAGTGTTTTGTTTTTAATATTGGAAAATCTTTAAAGCAATCTCAATGGACAAAAAATTGCATAACCTGGAAAAATCACACAAGTACATTTCTGCAATCATCAAACTCATTGTTTCAGTAGATAATATATAAACTGAACAGCCATATTCAATTTTAAGACATTTTATAAAGAAATAAGTTCTTAAAAGGTGCTGCCCTCAGAATGAGTAATCTGTATGCTGGTGGAACAAGCTAGAGAAGCAATAAATAAACATAATTGTAATAAAATTAGCAAAGAAGCATCTTTTAGGCAATTATCCTAAAGAATTAAGAGGTTTACACAAATTTTTATATGAATAGAAGTTTGTGGAAGCTTTATTTATAGTAGAAAATGTAAATATTCTAAATATCCAACAAAAGGGAACCAATTAAAATAGTCATAGGATGTTTATGAGGTAGAATACAATTCAGTCATTAAAATCATGTTTTTAGAATAAAATTATATGGAAAATATTCATAATAATCTTATGGTATGAAAAGGTTACATAAGCTATATTTGGCATAATGAAAATTTCGTAATAAATATTTGTTTGTGTTTGTATGTGTGCGTATATGTGTGCTCACTGAAGAGGATGAAAGAGCCTTTACCAAAATAATAACAGAGGTTATTTCTGTGTGATGAAGTGGTTTTTAACTTTTCGAGAGCATAATGAAAACTTTGGACTCTTCTGAGACTGATACATATAAAATTTGCCTCTTTATCCAAAGTCTTTATGGATACTCTGGCGTCTGTCTCTGAACTCAAGCAAGGGATCCTCAGGGATAACGGTATTATGAAGATCTTGATTAGTTTTTGTAATTCTCTAAATTAAAAACAATTCTAGGGAGGCAGGTGTGGTTCAAATGGTTGGGCGTCTGTCTCCCAAATGGAGGACCTGGGTTCTATCCCCGGGACCTCCTGGTAAAAATAAAGAAAAATATAGAAGGCATGCAGGCCACCAGGCCCCACAAGTGGGTGCGCCGCCAGGTCCCACGAGTGGGTGAGCCCCCCAAGCCCTACAAGTGGGTTCGCTGTCAGGTCCCGTGCGCAGGTGAGCTGTCAGGCCCCACAAGGGGGTGCGCTGTTAGGCCCTACTGAGCAATGCAGCAAGATGATGACACAACAGGAGAGTGACACAAGGGAGAGCCAAGACAAGACACAACAAAAAACCAGGAACTAGGGTGGCACAGGCGGTAGGATGCCTCTCTCCCACGTGGGAGGTTCTCGGGATTGAATCCCGGTGAAAACAGGAGGAGAAGGATGAGAAGAGAGGGCAGGAAACAGAAACAGAGTTGCCCAGTGAGTGGACACAAAAACAGCAAAAAAGGGGGTGGGGGTGTGGATAAAAATGGATAAAAGTAAATAAATAAATAAATCTTTAAAAAACAAACAACCACAATTCTGTTAGAGTGTATATTAGTTTGTTATCAGAAATAAACCAATGAATGTTTTTTTTGAAGACTACAGTAGCATTGTATATATGTTAAAGTGCTTTGAAATAATTTTCCCAGCTATTTTTCAGTGCAAGCCAAAAGTTATTGTCTGTTTTGTTTTACATATGGGGAAGTTAAGGCAGAGAGCAATTTTCTGATTTATTCAAGGCTACCCAACATGTTAGAAGCAGAATTGAGACTGCACATACTGCTTTCAGAAAGGCTCTGATTAGCTTACAGAGTCACAATAACTACAAAATATTATAATTTTAAATGTAATTTTAACATTTCACAAAATGTTTTTCCCTTTAAGCTTTTGTTCTTTGGGAAAAATAGTTCTCTGCTAGACCAGTGCTTTGTAATGTGGGTTGAACAGTATATATACAATAATTGCTTCAGTTGAATGCCTCTCTATTTAAAGCTTGGAAATCAAAAACTCAAAGAAAATTTTATTCTTCATTTGCACAGAAAGGGCAGAATTGTCTTCCCTCCTCTGTTCTAATTGAGAACAAATCAGATTACCCATAATACTTGACCAAAATGTTGGTTCATGAATCAAAGATTTTTAAGATTTCTTAGACAGCACTATGAAAAAAGAATTGAAATTCAGTTGCCTTTGTTGACTCTGTCTCTGTTCCAGTTCCTAAAACGAACACAGAGGACAGCCTCTAGCCAGTGCCAGAGACTTCTCAAATAGGGACTGGAGCTGCTATATCTGAAACCGCTGCTTCTCTCACCTTCCTAGTAGGGAATTCTGTCTTATCTCCTCACAGAAACCCCCTCATTCTCTTCTTTTTTATCTTCTAGTAGAAAAAATACAGAGAAATACCTCCTTTAGAAAATCTCCATCAATTACGAAAACTTGAGGAATTTGGGACTCCAATGGAAGGCATTCACTCTATTTCTCCTTGTGCTCCAAGGAACACAGAGGAAATTGTCATCTCAAAAACTATCTTTTATTTTCTCTTGAGTGTCTAGAAAACTCAGCTGCATTTTATCTCATGCTGAATACATTCTATCTCATGCTGAAAAATTACACTTAATCAGATTCAGAGGTACCAATAAGAAATATGCTTTCTATCCATTTCCTCTGGCTAACACTAGGCAGAATTGTAAAGTATTTGAAGGCAAATCACACTAGTCCTTTTACCAGATTTCCCCCCATTCCCTCTGGACACTCCCTCCACTCCTCTCTTTCACCCCCCTAAAGAAGAATTCTCTCCAGATTCCTAAGGATCTAACCTGCCTTTCATTCATTCATTTATTGAACTAATTTTTATTGAGTGCTTTCTATGTGGCAGGTACTGAGATAGTAAAACACCTAGCTTCCACTACAATATCACTCTCTAGATTTGCATATTTGTTTTTTAAATAAATGCTTTAAGGAAAAGATCTTGTTTAGCAAAATGATAATTACCAATGACAGCATATTAATCATACAATGGAAACATATTTTGGGATGGGGAAACATATTCCTCTCAAGAGGATTCCACCAACTCTGCTATAGAATAAACCATTTTCAACATCTCTTGAGCATCTAAGATGTATGGGGATTGCGATTCACTCGATTTTAAACTCCGTAGGGTTAGGAAGAAGCTTTCCTTTTCTAAATCAATAGTCAAAGTATTTTACTCCAATAGGGGTCCAGGATCTGAAAGAGAAACCGATGTTATATTGAAGGCATTGTAAGAAATAAAACAAGAGATACAAAGACGCACTATTTTAAAGAAATTTAATGTTCATTCCCAATGTTTGCCATTTTTCAGATAAAATAAAACCACAGTGTAAACCTATTCTTCAATGACTTTAAAATAAGAAAGAGAATCAACAAAAGCACAGAGCTAGGGAACTTTGAGACATGTTTGGCAAATGTAAACAGTAAGCAATCAAGTTTGATATGAAACATTTCTTATATAGGAGATATAGAGATAAAGATGGAAAAGTTGGATGCTGAATTAAAATCTGCCTTTAAATTTATATAATATTCCTGACTACCTTGTGAGTTATGATAATAAAAGTTAAGATTAGATTTTATGTTTTTAAGATAAAAAGTATTCAGGAGAAATGAGAATTGTAGAACCTGAAATCTTATAGAAGACAGGAAAAAATGGGTCCTTTTCCCCTCAATTTCAATCATAGGCAAATAAGATGTTCACTTTAGAACAAGTGCTGAAATATTTCAATATCAAAAATAGATTTTGGATAGAAAGAAATAAAATTAGAATAATTCTTGAATAACTTTTTCCAATGCATTAATTAATTTAAAAGACTACTTCTTTGACGGTGCAGAAGGCTCTGGAGTCATGTTAAATGACCTAGAGAAAAACTTCAAAATCAGGCCAATACTACACTTTATAATCTCTTCCTTTATTTTTTGTCTGTTGCACTGAATAAATTAAAGGAAGTCAAAAAGCTTAGGCTTTATGAGAAGTTGTGGGTGAGACACTTAAGGAAGAATGTAGGAGGAAATGTCTACTAAAGAGAGAGAAAATAAGATACCCAATGAGCTAAGGGAAAACTTATATTTCTAAGGCACTTAGCTTCTTGGTATGTAGGAGTTCAGACAAACACTAAAAATAAGCACGAGTATGCGGGGGAAAAAATCTTTCCTGTGCCCTGGCACTAATGAGTGAAAGATGAATTCTGGTTCTGTAGACTCAGTGCAGGGAAACACATAGAAACTTCAGGTGCCACAAAATAAGTTTTAAAGCCTTGGCACCCACTAATCAAGCATCTTCACTTGGGCTTCTTAGAAAATAACCAGGTACGTCACAAATGAATAGAACATATTTTCAATGAAGACCACACTTCTGAGTCTTTGTAGTCACTTGGGTTGTGTTCATAGTAGGCTTTAAAGGAATTGTTTTAGACGTTTTATAATAATATTGCCATGCCTATAGAAAACTGAATCTTTTAATCTAATCTAAATGTTCCGATAAAGATAAAGATCAAGTACTTGAGGAAAAAAAGCAATACTTTTTAAAGTCAGTTTTGAAGGAAGCTGTTGCTATTCATTCCAATTTGTTCTAAGTTTCTTTTCCTTGTTGAATCCTTCTTTACTTTGTACTGATTTAAATTAATTCATCAAACAGCTAAAAGGACTCTGGTGACTTAAAAGAGAAGCTTTTGAAGTAAAGTGGTCCACTTTTCAACCCAAAATATCTGCTCTTGGCTTGAACATGCATCTTTATGGGAGGACCTTCCTGCCTCAGAAGACAACATATTTCTTTTAATGAGCAGCTCTCCCAAGTATACTTCCTTATATTAAATTAAAAGCTGACCTCCTACAACTTCCACCATTGGGGTTTGTTCAGGTAAGTCAATTCCTTTTTCCTCGTGACACTCCTGTCAAACATTTGAAAATAGTTCCCATGGATCCTCTAAAGCTTCTCCTCTACCAGTTGTTTAAGGATGCAGACTGCAGGCAGATTCCTGGGTTCAATTTTTAGTCCCAAATCAGGGTCATATCTAGCTGTGACCCTGGGCAAGTCTAAACCTTAGTTTTCTAATTTGTAAGTGGTGATGTAATATCTATTTCATAACATTCTTGTGAAAATCAACTCATATAATGCAGGCATAGTGCCTGGATCACAGTATTGTTTTAAGATAGATGGCTACATATGTCCTTCATGACATGTAGTCTTTTAGATTCCTGGCCAGCAGGTATTTCCTCTTCTGTTTTCACCCATGTTTATCAATTTCTCTCTTAATAGATGGGGTGAAGAACTGAAGAGAGGAAGGATCAATGTAAAGTAAGTAGAGAGTTACAATTTAGAATTAAGTTCCACTATCAATTTCAGAATCAAAGAGGGCCATATATATGTATCTGAACTGTTTAAGTCTTTGGATGACCCCAGAACATTATGTTCTTAAGCTAAGCCATTCCTGTACGTGTAAGCCTATTGTATGTAGGACTTTTTGGTTAGATTCAGTTAAGGGACCTTTTGATTAGATCACTTTTGATTAGATCTCTTTAGTTAAGGGCCTTTGATTAGACTGCGGGACCCAAGGTGGCTCCTAATCCTCTCACTGGAGTTTTATATAAACTTTATATAACTGAGGACTGAAGGCAGAAACACACAGAGAAAGAGCTGCCATTTTTACCCAGGCATGTGAGAGAGGACTCCAGCATCACCTACAGTCTCAGAAAGACAGGGAAACCCAAGAAGCTGAGAGAGAGGCCAGAGGCTGGAATCAGTGCAGTCTGGTGGCTCACAGTTGAGTTTAGGAAGAAAGTGAGCCTGGAAAAGGCAGAGTCTGGCCTCCAGTTTGCCTTTCCACAAGGCAGGAGTCCAGGATCTGCCCACAGCTGACTTATGGTGAGATAATATCTCTGATGATGCCTTGATTTGAACATTTTCATAGTCTCATAACTATAAGATTTTATCCATTATAAAAGCAAATGTACATATATGCATATATATTTATATATCATTTTGCAAATGTTGGCATGTATTGTGAAAATTTTGATTTTTACCCACAATAATAAATAAATAAATAAATAAATAAATAAATAAATAAATAAATAAATAAATAAATAAA
>JAKSZT010031676.1:15040248-15091559 GCA_026826555.1 Tolypeutes matacus
AAATAAATAAATAAATAAATAAATAAATAAATAAATAAATAAATAAAAAATAAAGTAAAATTTTAAAAAAGCCAACTTATATCTGGTATTTTTGCATTGGCAGCCTTTAGCAAACTAAAACAACAACTGACTATTAAATTCTATGAAGAACATATCTTATACTTCTTTTGTTCCTAGAATAATGTATGAAAAACATAGTTCTCAATAAATATTTCAGGTTTTAAACCAGGAGTTGGCAAATTCTTTGAATAAAGGTTTAGATAGTAAATATTTTATACCTCGCAGACCATACTGTCTCTATTGCAACCACTCAACTCTCCCATGATAGTGTGAAGAAGGAATAGACAATGCATAAAGGAATGAGTGAGGCTGTGTTCCATTAAAACTTAATTTATGAACACTGAAATTTTTAAAAATTCTCACATGTTAAAAAAGTCATGTGTCAGTATTTTTATTTTTTTCAACCATTTCTAAATGTCAAAGCCATTCTTAGCTTGCAAGCTGTACAAAAATAGGCAGCAGGTTGGAAGGGGCAAGATGGTGGCAGAGTAAGGAGCTCCAAGGGTCAGCTCATCCTACAGTGCAGTTAGTAATCACCCAGAGCTATTTAAAGCACCTGTTTTGTGGGCCCAGGAGACCAGAAGAGAATCCTGCAACATTTTGGAAGAAAGGAAGGAAGAGACTTCCCACCTGCAGTGAAGATTCATGAGTAGAGCACTCCATGCCACAGAGGCCAGTGCCCATCCCCCACTGGCAGCACAAGCTGCTTCAGGAGCTATTTCCTGGCTGGAGTTGGAAGCTCCATTTCCCAAAAATAGGGGAGGAAGAGATGGTCAGGAACCAACTCCAGCTACTGATTAGTAAATGCAGCTGGCTAAAGTCTAATCATAAGAACAGCTAAAGTTTGAACTTGTCCAAGTCAGAAAGAGACTGGTTGCCTCCATTTTAACTCTGTCCCCAGCATGAGGGGAAGCCAGGCTGATTGAAAATCACAGTGACAGTAGGGACCAGCTTCCTTCCATCCAGGTCAGATTGCAAACTTAGCCTAAGCTCCAGCTCCACCTCTGGCAGCTTTTCTGGACAACTGTAGTAGATGTAGTAGCTTTCAGCCCAGAGATTGAATTGTTGGACTCCTGTGGCTCCATCCCCACCCCTGATAGGACAGGAGGTGAGGGTGTTTCCTCAACCTCTCTAGACAATTGCAGGTGCTTTTGACAACATGTACTAGATTGTTGAGCACTCCTGAGGCTCCATCCCCATCTCTGGCAGGGCACGAGGGGGGCCGGGCCTTCATCAGTTTACCTGGGCAACTGCAATCAGTTTTGACCCAAATGGCTTAGTTTGCACCCAAACTTGTAGCTCCATTCCTGCTCCAGTCAGGGAAAGAAGGGTCATGAAGCTTCATCAGTCTCTCTTGGCAACTACAGTCTTGGTCTGCATGGATTGGATTACTGCACACAACTGTGGTTTCGTCCCTACCCCTGGCAGGGGAGATAGGTGGCGGAAGCTTCATTGGTCCCTGGGGCAATGTGAGAAGTTTTAGCCTCTACAGTTTACAGTACCAACTGCATCCTCAACTCCTACTATGCAAAAGCAAGGGAGAAAGGGCAAGAAACAGATGAAAAAGAGCTGAAAAATTCAGATTGGCTAAACATGAGCCACTACAAATTTCCAAATTAAGTTGAAGCAAGTATCAAAGAGGGGCTGTAGCATAAAGCCAATCAAATAGAAAGTCTTAGACTAAAGAAACTGTACCCAGAATAAATACATCTAGTAAACCAGATGCCAAGACACTAACCAAAAATTATAATTCATACCAAGAAAAAGGAAGATATGGCCCAGTCAAGGGAACAAGCTAAGCCTCCAGATGACATAAAGTAGATGAGACAGCTAATCATAGATGTTCAAACAAATCTCCTTAATAAATTCAGTGAGATGACTAAAGAGATAAAGGATATTAAGAAGATTGTGGGTGAACACAAAGAAGAATTTGAAAGCATACATAGAAAAATAGCAGATCTTATGGGAATGAAAGGCACAATAAATGAAATTAAAACTATACTGGAGGTAAAAAAAATCAGCAGATTTGAGAAGGCAGGAGAAAGGATCATTGAGCTTGAAGACATGGCCTCCAAAAGTGAACATACAAAAGAATAGATAAAGAAAAGAATGGAAAAAAATTTGAACAGGGTCTCAGGCAAATAAATGACAACAAGAAATGTGCAAACACATGTGTCTTGGGTGTCTGAGAAGGAGAAGAAAAGGGGAAAGAACAGAAGGACTATTTCAAAAAATCATGATAGAAAATTTCCCAACCCTATTGAAGGACTTAGATAACCATGCCCAAGAAGCACAATTCCCATCTGAATAAATCCAAACAGACTACTTAAATGTCAAATGTCAAAGATAAAGAGAATTCTGAAAGCAGCAAGAGAAAAACAATTCAACACATACAAGGGATGCCTAATAAGATTAAGTGGTGATTTCTCATCAAAATCCATGGAGGCAAGAAGGCAGAGGTATGATATATTTAAGATACTGAAAGAGAAAAACTGCCAGCCAAGAATCTTTTATCTGGCAAGACTGTCTTTCAAAAATGAGGGTGAATTCAGAATATTCACAGATAAACAGAAACTGAGAGAATCTGTAACCAAGACACAGGCCTCACAGGAAATATGAAAGGGAGTGCTAGAACCTGAAAAGAAAAGACCAGGAGAGAAAGGCTTGGAAGAGATTCAAGAAATGAAGATTATATCAATAAAAGTAACTAAAAGTGTAAAAAGACTGTTGAAAATAAGATATGGCAGATAAAATGCAAAGGTCAAAATGGATGAAGGAAGAACTACCATTACAGTAATAATATTAAATGTTAATGGATTAAACTCCCTAATCAGAAGACACAGACTGGCAGGATGGATAAGAAAATATGAGCCATCTATATGCTATGTACCAGAGACACATCTTAGCTCCAAGGATACAAATAGATTGAAAGTGAGAGGCTGGAAAACATTATTCCACACATGAAATAACAACAACAACAAAAAGCTGGAGTAGCTATTCTTATATTGGATGAAATAGACTTAAAAGCAAAGCTGTTATTAGAGACAATGAAGGACACTATATATTAATAAAAGGGGCAATTCACCAGGAAGAAATAGCAATCATAAACGTATATGCACCTAACCAGGAGGCCCCAAATTACATGAGGCTGAACACTGGTAAAAGTGAAAGGAGAAATAGATGTCTCTGCAGTAATATTTAGAGACTTCAAAACACCACTCTCAACAATGGCTAGACTATCTGGTCAGAGGATCAATAAAGAACCAGAGAATAATATGATAAATGGACTAAATCTAATAGCCATATACTCAACATTGCATCCCCAAACAGTAGGATATACTTTCTTCTCCAGTTCACATGGATCTTTCTCCAGAATAGAACATATGTTGAGTCACAAAGGAGATCTTAATAAATTTAACAAGATTGAAATATACAAAGCACTTTTTGCTTGCAATGTATAATAATAAGGTAGAAAACAACAATATGCAGAAAAATGGAAAATTTATAAATATATGGAGATTAGACAACATACTATTAAATCATCAGTGGGTCAAAAAAGAAATTGCAAGAGAATCAATAAATATCTCAAGATGAAAGAAAACAAGAACATATCAGAATCTATTGGATGCAATGAAGGCAGTGCTGAAAGGAAAATTTACAATTCCCAATGTTTACATTTAAAAAGAAGAAAGTGCTAAAATGATTGATCTAACTACACAGCTGGGAAAACTAGAAAAAGAACAGCAAAGTATTCCCAAAGCAAGTAGAAGGAATGAAATAACAAAGATCAGAACAGAATTAAATTGAGCATACACACAAAACAATAGAGAGAATTAACAAAACCAAAATTTGGTTCTTTGAGATTAACAAAATTGACACACCTTAGCTAGACTGAAAAAGAAAAAGAGAGAAGATGCAAATAAATAAAATCAGAAATGAAAACAGTGGCATTACTACAGCCCTCACAGAAATTAAATAGATCTAAGCATATACTATAAACAATTTGTATGCCATCAAAGTAGACAATGTAGATAAAATGGGAAAATTCCTAGGAACATACAACAGTCAACACTGACCCTAGATGAAATAGAAGACCTCAACAAACCAATCACAAGTAAAGAGACGGAAACAGCCATCAAATAATTCCCCAAAACGAAAAGCCCAAGAATTGGGTGTCTTCAGAGGTGAGTTCTACCAAGCACTCAAAGAAGATTTAACACCAGTCGTACTAAACTCTTCCTAAAAATTGAACAAGAAGGAACACTACCAAACTCATTCTATGAAGCCAACATCGCCCTAATACCAAAGGCAGATAAAGATAGTACGAAGAAAGAAAGTTTACAGACCCATTTCTCTAATGAACACAGATGCAAAAATCCTCTACAAAATACTTGCTAATCAAATCCAACAACACATTAACATAATTATTCATCATGAACAAGTGGGTTTTATCCCAGCCATGTGATGGTGGTTCAACACAAGAAAAAATCATTCACTGTAATACACCACATTAATAAATCAAAGAAGAAAAAGCATATGGCCATCTTGATTGACACAGAAAAGGCATGTGACAAAAAACAGAATCCTTTCTTGGTAAAAATATGTCAAAAGATAGGAAACTTCCTCAACATGATAGAGGGCATATATGAAAAACCCACAGCTAACATTGCTTCTATGGTGAAAGATTGAAAGCTTTCCCATTGAAATCAGGAACAAGACAAGGATGCCCACTATCACTACTGATATTCAATATTGTTCTAGAGGTTCTAGCTAGAGTAGTCAGGCAAGAAAAAGATATAAAAGGCATCCAAATTGGAAAGAAAGAAGTAAAAGTTTCACTATTCACAGATATATGATCCTATATCTAGAAAGTCTCAAAAAATCTACAACAAAGCTACTAGAGCTAATAAACTAAGTCAGCAGAGTGGCAGGGTGCAGCTTAATATGCAAAAATCAGTAGTTTTTCTATACATTAGTAATGATCAATCTGAGGAGGAAGTCAGGAAAAAAATTCCATTTACAATAGCAACTAAAAGAATCAAATATTTAGGAATAAACTTAGCCAAGGATATAAAGCACTTGTATTCACAAAGGTATAATGCATTGCTAAAAGAAATCAAAGACCTAAATAAATGGAAGACCACTCAGTGTTCATGGATTAGAAGACTAAATATCATTAACTTGTAAATTCTAGCCAAATTTGGTATACAGATTCAATGCAATCCCAATTAAAATTCCACCAGTGCTTTTTACAGAAATGGAAAACACATCAAATTTATTTGGAATGGTAAGGGGCCCCAAATAGCCAGAAACATTTTAGAGTGGAAGAATGAATTTGGAGGACTCTCACTTCTGGACTTTAAATCATATTACCTAGCTACAGTGGTAAAATACGGCATGGTACCAGTATAAAGATAGACACATAGACCAATGGAACTGGAATGATGGTTCGGAAACAGACACATCTATGGTCAAGTGATTTTTGACAAGGTTGTCAAGCCCACCCAGCTGGGGCAGACAAGTCTATTTAATAAATGGTGCTGGGAGAGCTGGATATCCATATCCAAAAGAAAGAAAGAGGACCCTTGTATTAGTCAGCCAAAGGGGTGCTGACGCAAAATAGCAGAAATCTATTGGCATTTATAAAGGGTATTTATTTGACGTAGAAGCTTACAATTACGAGGCCATAAAACATAAATTACCTCCCTCACCAAAGTCTGTTGCCACATGTGGGAGCAAGATGGCTACTGATGTCTGCCAAGAGTTCAGGCTTCCTGGGATCCTCCCCTCCCTGGGCTTGTTTCTCTCTGGGCTCAGCTGCCCTGATCTCTCCACAAGGCCAGCTGTAGACTATCAGGAAACTGGCTCTCTCTCTCTTCCTGGGGCTAGATTCTCTCCTGGCTCAGCTCCTCTGCTCCTCTGTGTGCTTACTTCCTGGGCTTCAGTTCAAAACTCCAACTTTCTTCTCTGCCCTGTAGTTTTCTCTGTGAGTCTCCTCCCACCAAGCAGGCAAGGTCTCACCATCCTACTTATGTGGCCCAATCAAAGCCCTAAGAATAATTTATTCATGCCCAGGTACAGACCAGTTTACAAACATAACCCAATATCTATTTTTGACATTCATAAGTAATATTAAACTTCTACAACCCCTATCTCACACGATATACAAAAATTAACTCATAATGGATCAAAGACCTAAATAGAAAAGCTAGACCCATAAAACTTTTAGATGAAAATGTAGAGAAACAACTTCAAGACCTGGTAGTAGGTGGTAGATTCTTAATCCTTACACCAAAAGCATGAGCAACAAAAGAAAAAAATGGATAAATGGGACCTCCTCAAACTTCAACACTTTTGTTATTCAAAGGACTTTGTTATGACAACAAAAAGGCAGCCCACTCAGTGGGAAAAATATTTGAAAACTACATATCCGATAAAGGTTTGATTTCCGTGGTAATAAAGAGAGCATACAACTCAACAATAAAAGAGCAAGCGATGCAAATAAAAAAATGGGCGAAAGACTTAAACAGATATTGCTCCAAAGAGGGAATACAAATGGCCAAAAAACACATAAAATATGTGCAGCCTTTGTGGAAGATAGTTTGGTGGTTCCTCACAAAGCTAAATAAAGAATTTCCAGATGATTTTACAATCTCTCTACTAGGAATATATTCAGAAAAACTGAAAACAGTGATGCGAACAGACATTTGCACACTAATATTCATAGCAGCATTATTCACGACTGCCAAAAGAAGGAAACAACCCAAGTGTACATTAACCAATGAATGGATAAACAAAATTTGGTGTATACATATGATGGAATACTATGCTACTGTAAGAAGAAATGAAATTGGGACACATATGATAACATAGGTGAAGCTTTAAGACATTATGCTGAGTGAAATAAGACAGATACAAAATGACAAATATTGTATGGCCTCACTAATATGAATTAAATATGAGGAATAAACCAATAGAGTTAAAACCTAGAGTATAGGTTACTAGGCGATAGGATAAGGGCTGAGAAGGGGTACTGATACTTAATGTATCTAGAAATTTTAATTATCTTAATAGTAAGATTGTGCAGATGGATGGAGTTGGTAATACCTTATAGTGGGTATAACTAACACAACTATTTTATAAATGAGATGTGACTGAAAGGGGTATAATAGGGATATAAATGTCAATTGAAGGAAAGTAGAATAATCTAGGGACTGAATAACATAGGTACTACTTCTTTGACATCCAACTTACTGGCGTATGGAGGTACTTACCATTTAGTAGTGAAGAGCTTGGGCACGAATTTATAGGAATTTTTGGATCTTAGTTAAGTTAGTTACTACTAATGTGATATTTAGGTAATTTAGTTAACTTTCTAAAAGCTCTCATCTGTAAAATGGCCATAATAATAGGACCTAGCTTGTGGGATTACAACATGATTAAATAGCATGTCATTTAGAGTGGTTAGCACTGTGGTAGGCCTATGAGAAGGGCTTGATAAATGCTAACTTTGTGAAAGGACTAAATGCCCCTGGGAGGCGTTGTCATACCTTCCTCTATACTCTCTTTCTCTTTCTATGTGACTGTATTATAAAAGTTGTCACATTAATGGCATTGAATTTTGTGTATGTGTCCTCTTTCACTCCAAGCTTGCTCAAGACTCGGACAATATCTTTTTTCATCTCTGTATCTCCCAAATCTGGCACATTACATATGGTATAAAATGGAAACTTTATATATGTTTTCTGAAATAATGAGTGAATTGAGGGGTGGATGCAGTGCTGATAGCAAAAATATCTTAACACTAATTCAACCAATCAAACTAGTCAAAATGGTTGCCAATTAGTATGTCATATCAATTACTACAAGGCTGAGTATATCAGACTTGGATGGATGAAAAGACCACACAGAACACAGAACCTCACTTGTGATAATAGACCATATTCCTAAGGTAGCTTCATCTACACCCTGTTATACCTTGTTATAGAGTATTTGTGTATATAATTAGGTAAATTACATAAGGAATACATTTAATATCATTTAAAAGAGACCTCTATGTTCCACTTGTCAAGTGCCAGAGACAGTTCTCCCTGAAGTCAAAGACTTTCTAGTCTTTTATTTGTTAATATAAAATTGTTACATTTTTACAGGCAAACATTCTGTTATGCTGCCAGTTGACAAATTTATTAAGCTACTCCTGGCCTTTTAAGTTATGAATTTGCTTATTTTTAGACAGATACCCAAAGGACTTAAAACATAAATGTATTATTAATTTTTGCTACTAATAGCAATACTCATAAATTTCCCAAATTTTAATCAATGCTAAGATCTAGATCTGACCCTCTGTAGATGATAAGGGAAGAAAATTTTGCTTTAAAAACACCCATCTCATCAGGAGGTCATTCCAGAGGTTACGCTTATGCATGTCTCAGCAGGATCTTGTTGACTGCCAAATTAGACACTACCCCAAATAGCAGGGCTCCTGAGGGCTCTGGAGACACCCAGGCACTATGGTCAGGGTAGATAGTTCAGGAGTTTGGTGCCTTGCCAGTGGGCCCTACTTTGGGGTTTGTGCTCCCCAGTGTGATAAAATTGGACTCAGTTGTGGTTTCCCTACACAGTCCTTTCTATTTGAACCTATAGTTGATGCTGGAGTTGGTTGGTGTACATCAAAAAGACTTGAATCTTTGTGCTGACCATGTGCCAGCTGGGCCCTGAGCCTCAATAGAGTTGCAACACCTACTCTCCAGTTCATTGGACTCACCTAGGACAACTAACAAGGAGATGATAATGGACAACCACCATACCAAGGAATTGAGAGAGCCTACAGCTGCAAGCAAGAGAGTCCTATCCATCGGCCATATGGGACTGAAGCCCCCTCTCAATTAGAGGTGGAGTGGGCACCACCATCCCAGAATCCTCAGGAGTGTGGAATGAGCTATGGACTACAGTGGACTTACTGGTATTCTACTATAGACTTATTGTGATTCTAGCAATGGAGGAACTTATATCATTGATGTGGAGGCAGTAGCCACTGGTGGTTCTGAGGTCAGGGAGAGGGAAAACAGGTGTAATACGGTGGCATTTTCAGGACTTGGGAATTGTCTTGAATGACACTGCAATGACAGATACAGGCCATTATATATCTTGCCATAACCTATAGAATTGTGTGGGAGAGAGTGTAAACTACGATGTAAACTATAATCCATGCTTAGTGGCAATGCTTCAAAATGTGTTCATCAATTGCAATGAATGTACCACAGTAATGAAGGGTGCTGTTAATGGGGGCAAGTGTGGGCAGTGTGGGGAGCAGGCCATATGGAAATCCCCTATATTTTTTATGTAACATTGAAGTAATCTAAATATCTTTTAAAATAAAAAATTTAAATTATAAAAATGAAAATAAAACAACTTTCTCCCATTTTACATTCATTTGCCTGCATTTTAGTTTCCTATCCAGTCTGTGGAATTCCAAGTTGTGAACCTTCCTCATTCCTCCCCATCCCAATTAAAATATACCTATGTAGTATCCACTGTTGTTGCTTATCTATTTCCCATGTCACCTTCTTTCTATTTAACAGAATCCTACTTTTGTTGAAGTTTACCCGTCCTTGAAGTAACTCAGGAAAAGTGACCTCATTCTAGAACCAAGGAGGTATATGCTGACTAGTTTAAATCTATTGGTCTTTGACATTCCTCTGGTAAAAATGGCTGGTCCAGGAGTAGACACAGGATTAATGGAAATTCAATTACACTTAAGTAAGTTTCTTTCACTCTCTTTGTCGTTCTCTTTCTGCCCCACTGAATGTGAACAAGGCAACATTTTTCTGAGTTGCTAACAGTAGCCATCTTTAGACTATGAGGGAAGCCACCCTGAGGTCATGGTTTTCACAGAGAGAAGACAGAACTGAGAGGTGCCAAGTCATCCTTGATGCCTACTTTCAGCCTCTGGCTCAACCAATGCAAGAGCCCAACCTACCTCTAGACCTTTTGTTACATGAGATAAGAATTTTCTAATTTTACGATCAATTTGAGTTGAGTTTTCCATTGCAGAAAGCATTCTAAATAATATACTTATGCACTGCCACTTTAGAAACATAGATACCAGTTAATTCACATTAATCTGGGCCATTTCATTCTAGTTCAAATGATGAAACATTCAATATATATTTAATATTAGTTAGTATTTTTTTAAAAAATTAAACATAAAAGAAAATAGTATCCAATGTTTTCAACCTCTAGTAAATGCATCATAAACCATTTATTGATTTAAAGTAAAAAGAATAAAGCAGGGGTCAGCAAAATTTTTCAGTGAAGGGTCAGATAGTAAATATTTTCATGTTTGTGTGCCATATAGTCTCTATCTCAATGACACAGCTCTGCCATTGTAGTCTGCTGTTACAGTATGAAAGTAAACAAATGGGCATGGCTGTATTCCAATAAAAGTTTATTTACAAAGCAAGTGGGATTTGGCCCTGTGGCTATAGTTTACAGACACTTGAAGGGGAGGGAGGGAACAGTCTCTCCTCACTGAAGTAAAATGTTCTCTTTAGGGCAGGAACTATTATCTTTGCATGCCACCTGTTTGTATAGGGTCATACACAAAATAAATAATGATCCATTATTTTCTTTCTTTGCCTTTGCTTTTGTTTTGCTGAAAATTGTTGAAAGGTCAAACAACTGTGGGCTGATAAAGGTTTCCTGGCTCCTAACCTTAGTGCTTTGTAAACTGGGACTTCATTCATTCTTGTGTAAAGGAACTAGATATTTTTGAAATTAGTATAATGATTCAAAATTAGAGGATGAAAATGTACAAAAAGAAGAAAAAAGTTGATTTAAGCTCATAATTCTTTTTACCAAACTCTTTATTAGTTGTCTAGGGCTGCTGTAACAAAGTGCAACTAACTGAGTGATTTAAAACAATGGAAATTTATTCCCTCACATTTCTGGAGGTTAGAGGTCCACAATTTAGTTACTGGCAGAGCCATGTTCCCTCTGAAGTCTCTAGAGAAAAATCCTTCCTTGCCTCATCCTAGCTTCTGCTGGCTACCAGCAATCCATGGCATTCCTTGGCTTATAGCTGTGCTATTCGAATCTCTGTCTCTGCCATCACATGACCTTCTTTCTTGTGTGTCTGTATCTGTGTTCAAATTTCCCTCCTTATAAGGACATCAGTAATTGGATTTAGAGCCCATCTTAAACCAGTATGACCTCATCTCAACTTGATACATCTGAAAAGACCCTATTTCCAAATAAGGTCACATTCATACGTCCCAGGTGGGTATGAATTTGGGGGAGGAGCATTATTAAGTCTAGTACAGCCCGCTCTCGTGCCCCCAAAAATTATTTTCCCATATGCAAAATGCATTCACCCAATCCCAACATTTTCAAAAGGCTTTCCCAGTTCCAGCATCAACCCTAAGTTCAAAATCTCATTAAATATAATCTGCTCAAAAAGTCCAAAATCTAATCATCTAAATTATCTAAATTAGGTATGGGTGAGACTCTGGGTATAGTCCATTCTGGACCAAAATACCTGTCCATCTGTAGACCCATAAACTGAGGAAACAAGTTATCTGCTACCAAAATACAATAGTGGGACAGGCATGGGATAGACATTCCCATTCCAAAGGGAGAAATTGGAAGGAAAGTAAAAGGGATCATGGGTCCCAAGCAAGTTCATAACCCAGCAAGCCAAATTCCACTAAGTTTCAAGGCTTGAGAAGAATCCTCTGGGGCTTGATGCTCTCTCCTCTGGGCCCAAAATGGTGGCCTTGCCCACTCAGCTCAGCCTGCATTGTTACAAGCTTCAGTGGTGGCTTCTTTCTCTTGGAACATAGAAGCAGCAGCACCAGCCCTACCCTCTCAGCTAGTGGTGTTGGCCATGGCTTTTGTGTGAGCCTCTGATTCATTTTTATATTAGACTCCTTGGTCTATTTCCTGCTTGTAGAATTTTGAAAGCCCAACAGCCCTCCTTTATTTTCTCCTGTCTTTGTCCTTTTCAGTCCAATTTGGCAATGTTTCTGCAGATATACCATTCTCAACCTTTGTTGATCTTTTGTGGATGTCAAGAGGAACCATACCATTAGATATGACACAACATACTTCCTGGATAACCCCATTTCTATTCATGGCTTTTGCTAAGATGGTTGATTAGATCCATAAGTCACATGCTTAATCCCTTAAGCAAAAGATTGTCTATCTGTACCCTAGGTATTCTCTCTAGAGCATGCTTTCTCATCTTTTGCAATACGGATAGGCCAATAATTTTCCAAATTGTCAAGTTCTGGTTCCCTTCTGATTAAAACAATTCCTCAAATTTTTTCTTTCTCTCACATTTCACTATAAACAGCAAGGGACACCAGGCTGCATCTTCCACACTTTGGTTGGAAATATCCTCAGCAAAATATCCAAGTTCACCATTTATAATTTCTACTACCCACCCAACAACAGAACACAACTGAGTCTCCTTTCCTCCAATTTCCAATAACAAGGCCCTAATTTCTGTTTGAGTCTTCACCAGAAACACCTTTAATGTTTATATTTCTAGTAACATTCTGTTCATGATATATATTTTTTTCTGAGAAATTAGAAGCTTTCTCTATTACCCATTTCATTTCTTTCTGAGCCCTCACCAGAACCACCTTTAATGTTCAGATTTCTACCAACCATTTCTTCAAAGCAATCTAGGCTTTTTCTATCATGTGCCTCAAAACTCTTCAAGCCTTTATCCATTACTCAATTACAAAGCCACTTTCATATTTCAGGTGTTTATTACGGCAGCACCCTACTCCCCAATACCAAAACAGGTCCTGGTGGCAGTTCTTACTAGAAACAAGGCCAATCTTCTTACCATAAAACTTTTGAGAACTCTTACCTTTATGAGAGTACTCTCTGAAGCTTCAAACACTGGGACATTCCTCATCTCATTCAGGCCTAATACTATTGCATCCAAAAGAGGACTCTTACTACCATTCCCTCAACCAGCATGAGACAGCTTTCACACCAAACAGGAAACCAGGACTCTCATAGCTGTTCAGAATCCAATGAGACATCCATACCCAAAACAAGACTCTCACTATCTTCCAGCAAGTTACTCTGTGGTGGTGTGAAACTGTATATACCCCAGAAAATCATGTTCTTAAATTTAATCCATTCCTGTGGGTATAAACCCATTGTAAGTAGAATCTTTTGATGAGGTTACTTCAGTTGAGATGTATCTCACCTCAATCAGGATAGGTCTTAATCCTATTACTGTAAGAGAATGAAATTCAGACAGAAAGAAAGCCACAGGAGCAAGAAGCTGAAATCAACAAAACCTGGAAGAGTAGGGAGAAACCAAAAGATGCCACCATATGCTTTGCCATGTGACAGAGGAGCCAACAATTGCTAGCAGCCAGTCTTTGGGAAGAAAGCATCACCTTCATAATGCTGTGATTTAGACATTTTCTCAGCTTCAAAACTGTGAGTGAATAAATTCCCATTGTTTAATCAAACTATTTCATGGTATTTTCTTTGAGCAGCCTAGAAAACTAAAACACACTCTCAGGCAGTTCTGGTACCAAAATAACTTGGCCAAATTTAGAATGCCTGAGGTCAATAGCTTCTGAACATGACCAAAAATCTGGTAATCTTTCTTCACACACTATAGAGTAGTGATGAACTCCAAGTTTCTGAAAAAGTACCTAAAATCTTTTAGAATTTGGCCTTTGCTTATATCTCCAACCACATTTTCTATTATTCCATGTGTACCAATCTTTGCTCCAGTTATTTGCACCCAGGATCTCAAAGTTTCCAGGCCACTTCATATGTTCATCACTGTGGTACTTAGCTCTTTCCTTTTCTCCTGGCTTTGCCTGTTGAGCCTTCCCAGACTTGATCAAGTTAGAACATGTGCCCCATTTTTTGTGCTCTCATAGCTTCTGGTCATAGCTCTATCAAAGTACTCATCACATCGTTTTATAAGGATCTCCCTTTCTGGAATATGTGTTTCCTGAGAGTATTGCCTCTGCCTTATGCATCTTTATTACCAGTACCTAATATAGCGCTTGGAATATATTGTTTGAATTAATGAGCCATGGGCCCTATCTACTTTACTGAATTATTGTGAGAATGAACTGACCTAACAACTTTGGTTATTATTTGTCTCCAGAATATATATATTTTGAGGGAAAAAACATCCTATTTTATGTTGGGTAAACTATCTCTATAGGAAGGAATAGAATTTATGTAGCATAATAAAAATCTTATAAAAGACTGGACACATATCCTCTTACAGTTGAGAGCTGTAAGGAAGCTGTGAGCCAAATCCAAACAAGACTGAAGGGCCCTAGGAAGGTCTGCTGAGTAATCATAAGCAGACCTGGAACTGTAAATGTGTGAGCATGACAGTTGCTGCATCTAGACCCAGTCAGAAGAGCCGATTTCTGTGTTTTGAGCTCTGATTATCTTCCTGGTTTTATAAACTCCCAAATCCTAAGTTCCATAGGATGACTCACATCTTCTGTTTTTGCCTATAAAACAGTGAATGCCTTTTTTTTTCTTTTTTTTTTTTTTTTTAAGTCCTGGAGTCCTCTTTACATGAAAACATATAAAGACGCCCAGCTACAGCAAAATTTAAACATGCCTAAGCCTTTCCAACTGAAAAAGAAAAGATGCTCCCTTGACTCCCACACATTCTCACCCAGTTATTGCCCTGGATCTTTCCTCCCCCTCACAGCCAAAATTTCGAAATGGTCATCAATATTCACTGTTTCCACTTCCTCAGCCTCCTACTCATTTTTCACTCCATTCAAGCTTCTACCTCCTCATTCTACCCGAAGGACTCTCATTAAATTCGCCAGTGGCCTCCCTGTCACCAAATCCAATGGACGGTTTAGTCCTCATCTGACCTCTCCTTTAAGTACTTTTATAATAATTTACAACTCTCTCTCTCTGTCTGCATGTCTACCCTCACCTTTCATAATGCCACAGCTTCTTAGTTTACTCCTATCTGTCTGCTCATTTCTCTGTTTTCTTTACTGGCTCTTACACTTCTATTTACTTCTTAAATGTTGGATCCAATCTCTTCTCATTTTATAACTGTTCACCAGGGAATTTCACAAAATCTCACAGCTTCAAGTACTAACTTTAAGCAAATTAATCCTAACACAAGCCTCTTCTTGGAGCTCCCAACTGCCTAAGTGACATTTCTAACCAGATATATACATCATATCCAATAATGAACTCATAATCCTTCCTCTACACCAAAACCTGGTATTCCTCTAATGCTCTCTAACACAATGAATGATACATCAATCCATTCAGTTGTACAAATATTGAAGGGGTCTCAGAAAACTATGAATAGAAGGGAACTTCCTTATCTTGATAAACAGCATCTACAGAAAGCCTACAGATAATACTTTATTTAATGGTGATATGACTGAATACTTTCCCTGTAAAACTGAGAACAAGGCAATAATGTCTACTCTCATTACTCTCATTCAACATAATACTGGAAGTTCTGGACAGAGTAATAAGGCAAGAAATGGAAATTAAAAGAATATAAATCAGATAGAAAGAACTAAAACTGTCCTTATTTGTAGATGACATAATTTTCTATGTAGAAAATCCTAAGGAATCTATATAAAAAATTCCTAGAACTAAAAGGTGAGTTCAGCAAAAAAACTTCTTAAATTTAATACACACACACACACCTTGCAGCATACATGGAGCTACACAAAAAATAAATTGGATTTCCATATACTAGCAATGAACACGATACAAATTAAAACTGCAGTATTATTTACCCAAAAAATATATGAAATATTTAGATTTAAAGCTATCCAAACCTGTGCAGGACTTATATGCTGAAAACTATACAATGCAGATTAAAAAAAAATCAAAGAAGATCTAAATAAATGGATTGGAAGACTAAACATGGTATATATCCCCATATTGATGCACAGTTTAATGCAATTACTATTAAAACCCATAAATATTTTTTGAAAATAAAGACAAAATTATTATAAAATTTGTGTGGAAAGGCAAAGGAACTAGAATATCCAAAACAATTTTATAAAAGAAGAAAGTAGGAGGAATCAGTATACATGATTTCAACACTTATTAGATAGGTAAACAAGACTGTGTGAAGTTGGTGGAGGGACAAGCATATAGATGGAGAGAAGGGAAGGGAAGGGAAGGGAAGGGAAGGGAAGGGAAGGGAAGGGAAGGGAATGAAGGAGAACCTAAAAATAGACCCATACAAATATTCTTAAATGATTATTTTTAAATGATATATATATTTTATCATTCATTTACCAAATTGTAGGATATCATTGCAACTATTTTGTGATTATAAATACACAGTGATTAGAGATTTTTGTGACAAAAATTAATCATAGCATAATTAGATACCCTTCACCTAACATTTAATGTATCCCAGTTCAATTATATAGAGCAGAGATTAGCAAACTTTTAATGTAAAGGGCTGCCCCATCTGATTTTTGACAAAACTGCAAAACCAATTCAATGAAGGAAAGAGAGACTTTTCAACAAATGATGCTGGAAAAATTAGACATCCATTGGCAAAAAAATAAATCTCACTCAAGTCTCACACCTTATATAAAAATTAATTCAAATGGGCTGCCGACTTAAATGTAAAACCTAAAATTATAAAACTTTCAGAAAATGTATTCAGGATTTTGGGTAAAAAAAAGACTTCTTAGACTTGACCTCAAAATCACAATCCATAAAAGGAGTAAGTGATAAATTAGACTTGTAAAAGTCTCTGTTAAGAGGATGAAAAGACAAGCTACAGAGTGAGAGAAACATTGTGCAAGTCAAAAATCTGACAAAGGACTTGTATTCAGGATATATAAAGAACTCAAACTCAATAGCAAGAAAACAAACAGCCCAATTTAAAAATGGGCAAGTGACATAAATAGACAATTCACCAAAGATGAAATAAAGTTGGCAAATACAGGCATAAAAGATGCTCAACAGTTCATGTTTGTGTGGGATGTGGTGGGAGGTGTGGGAGGTGGGCAACATGGGAATCCCAGTGGGTTCCGTGTAATATCTCGGGTATCTAAGCACCTCTTAAAATATATTTATATATATACATAAATAACATTTTGTAAGCAAATGCACATATATGCATATATATTTATATATCATTTTGCAAACGTTGGTATGTATTGTGAAAATTTTGATTTTTACCCACAATAAAAAAAAAATTAAAAAAAAAAAAAAGATGCTCAATACCATTAGCCATCTGGGTAATGCAAATTAACATCATGATGAGATACCACTACTGTTCCTTAGTGTAGTCAGTTACAGGTTTATCAGGCACAGAAGGGTTAATTTCTTCAGATGAGGCAGGATTGCTTATTCTTCAGGGCGCACCATTTCAGGTTTATCTGGCAAAGACAGCTCAGTAGAATCTAGGGTTTCAATGTGCCCACTGTCATCATTATAAGCTCACATGTCCCCATACCAATTTTCAGGGTCACATTCCTTCCCAGTCAATGCCCTCACTTTAACAGCAGACATTCTGCAAGTTTTAGGATTCAATTTGCTTTGTAATTCAGCCACTTGCACAATGAGACTTTGCATCAGGTTTTCAGAAATCTCAAGTCTGCAGCTGTAACAAATAAGAGTTTCTTTCAGGACACATGTGAAACTTTCATGTCCTTCGTGTAGTGCTTGTGCTGGGAATTTGAAACCCTGAGCTCATCCTTTTCTTTAACAGTGTATTTGGAAACAACCAGCAAAATCATTACTTTTTAACTTCACAAAACTCTGTTAAGGTATCAAATACACTGCCAACCAGCCTTTCCTCTTATAAGCATTTGAGTAGCAGTACCCAATGATGATATTTTTGCATATCTCTATTGCCAATTCATACCATGGTCAGTGTCCTCTTGATCATTGGAAATAGAGTCATTAGTGACTTTTAATATAATCAGATTAGAGACCAATACCAAAAACCCCAGAACCAACTCATAAATTGCATCCTTCAGATTCTTTTTCTCAAGAACCACTC
The DNA here is from genome assembly GCA_026826555.1 of Tolypeutes matacus. Classification (NCBI taxonomy): domain Eukaryota; kingdom Metazoa; phylum Chordata; class Mammalia; order Cingulata; family Chlamyphoridae; genus Tolypeutes; species Tolypeutes matacus. Next base: position 15,058,334 of record JAKSZT010031676.1, read on the forward strand.
TTGGGATCAAAATCTGTGTTAATCAGAGTTCTCCAGAGAAACAGAATGGATAGGATATATATGTAAATATATATGTATTAAGAGATTCATTATATATGCAAATATTAATAAATTTATTATAGAAATTGGCTCACAAAGTCATGGGGATTGGCAAGTCTGAATTCCATAGGGCAGGCCATAAGTTGAATTGAATTCCCCAGAAGAAGTAATAAGTTAGGAACTCTGATGAAGATGATGATTAATTTCCCAAGAGAAACTGACTGGCTGAAGTAGAAATAGAAATTCTTTCTGACTACTGAAATACTCAGTTGTTCCTTTGACTTTCAACTGACTGAATTAAAAGATTCAATGGTTTAAATAGATGAAATACCCTCATGCTAACAATCAAGTCAGTGCTTCCCTGACCAAACAACTGGACACCATAACCTAGCCAAGTTGACACATGAACTGAACCATCACAACTACATACATATTAAAAAGGTTTTTAAAAAATACCGACAGTATTGGATGCTGGTGAGGATGCAGAGAAACTCAGTTACTCACATATTGCTGGTGGGAATCTAAAATAAAAACCGAAAAAAATGTTGGGCAATTTTTAAGAAAAACTAAACATGCAACTGCCATACAACCCAGCAATTGCACTCTGGGCATTTATACAAGAAAAAGGAAAACGTATATTCACACAGAAACCTGTACATGAATTTTTATAGCAGTTTCATTCATAAACACCAAAAACTAGAAACAACTCAGATGGCTTTCAGTGGGTGAATGGTTAAACAAATGAAGGTACATCCATACCATGGAACACTACCCAGCAATAAAGATAAATAGATTATTAATGCATACAACAACCTGGTTAAATCTCCAGAGAATTATGCTGAGTGAAAAAAAGTCAATCTCAAAAGATTATATAATATATGGTTCCATTTATATAACATTCTTGAAATGATAAAAACTACAGAAATGGAAATCAGATTAGTGGTCACCAGGGATTAAGGAAGGGATAGTTACAGGAAGTGATTATGGCAATAAAAGGCAACATGAGGGATCCTTTTCGTGATGAAAGTGTTCTGAATCTTGACTGCATCAATGTCAGAATCCTGTTGGTGATATTACACCATAGTTTTACAGGATGGCACCATGTACAGTGGATGAAAGGTATACAGGGTCTCTTTGTATGCCTTCTTAAAATAGCATGTGAATCTACAGTTATCTCAAAATAATGTTTAATTTTAAAATGTTATTCTGATAGTATATCTTCCTATGCTTGTAATTCAATAGCTTTAAATTATTCTTAGAATAAAGACAAAATTAATTAACTTAATATGCAAGCCCTTTTTTGTTCTAGAGACATATTTCTAGCCTTACCTTATATCTTTCCTTCCTTTATTCTTTGTACCTGTGGTACACAGGTACCTAAGTTTGTTTTTTTTTTTTTTTTACTTATTCTCCTTTTATCATTGGTCCTTGGAACATGCTATTTCCCCCATCTGCAATGTTCCCTTCCCTGCTTTATGCTTCCCTAGCCATCATCACTTCCTGCCGTTAACTCCTATTCATATTTTCTGAACTTATTCATGTGTCCCTATTTTGGGCAAGGTTTCTCTAATACTGCAGGTCTAGTTAAGATTTTTTGAGATTCTTTTAGAGAATTTTATGCTTTGCTTCAGAGGGCTTTACTAGCTGTGTAATATTCATTGTCTAGTGTGATTATTTGATTGATGTTTGTCTCCTCCATAAGACCATAAAGCTATGACCAACTGTTACTTACAAATTTATCCCCAGATCCTAGCCTGACATGTAGTAACTGCTTAATAAATATTTGTTAAATAGTTTAGTAAAATAAGAAAAATTATGGTTGAAGTAGATATTGGATTCCTTCCAACCTCTCTGTAGCATCTCCTGGGAAACTTTATCATAACCTTAACTCTCCATGGAACATAGCTTGTTTGAATACTGCCACTTCATAATTCCATCAGAGGACTAAGATGTCAAAATCTAAGGATGAAAATTTTGGCTCTTTTGGTCAAAATTTGGGATGTTTGCACATCAGAGTTAGCTTCCCTTAGACCCACTATCAATGTGAGCCTTAGTCTTCTTGTCTTAAGTCCTACTCTTCTCCACTTTTTCCTTATATGGCCAACATTTTAAACTCTTGGAAGTACAAACTGTGTGTAATATCATTGTAACTAAATTGGTGCATTCAGTGTGGCCTTTTCTATGGCTGCATAAGGTTAGTTAAGTACTGAAAGTATGGAAAAAATGGTGCTAAATATATCACACCTAAAATTTGGAGAGCAGTCAAATAGATACCTGTAATAAAGGCAGATACTTCTCTGTGGGGATAGCTCAGAGATACTATTCCACTAGACTTGGCCAACAACCAGCTTCACCAGTCTCATGCACCGGTTAAATAAGAACAGAGTGAGGCTGGAGGTGATCATCAGGGAGTGTGGCATTTGGGATAAGAGAATATTGTCATCTGTGATGGACTGAATTATGTACTCCAGAAAAAAATATGTTATTAATCTTAATTAACTGTGAACCCATTGTAAACAAGAACTTCTGAAGACGTTATCTTAGTTAAGGTGTGGCCATCTGAACCAGAATGATTCTTAGTCCTTTTACTAGAGGCCTTATAAGAAAGAAAGCCATAGGGAGAGGCAAGAAGCTGGAAATCAATTGGAACCTGGAAGAGAAAGGAGAGGATATTGCCATGTGATGGTGTAGCAGTTTAATATTGTTTTTGAATTCCAAAAATGGATATTGGATTATGTTTGTGAATAGGTCTGTTCCTCTGGGCTTATTAGATTGGATTGGATTCAGAGGTTTCACTTTTACTTGATTAAATAATGATTAAGGCTTTGATTGGGCCACATCAGTAAGACGTTGAGTCCCCGCCCCCTTGGTGGGCAGGGACTCACAGAGGAAAAGACATGGCAGAGGAGAAAGTTGGAGTTTTAATGCTGGGGCCCCGGAAGTAAATACACAGAGAAGCAGATATGTGAGGAAAGAGAGAAGGCTGCATTAGGCACGGCAGAATCCCTGGGAAGAGAGAAAAGCCATTCATCTGAGAGTTTACAGCAGGCCTTGTGGAGACAGCAAAGCAGCTGAGCCCAGAGAGAAACTAGCCTCGAAGAGAGAGAGATGAGACTTATCCCAGCTTACAGCTGATATTGGAAAAAGCTGGGAACATGGAGCCTTATGAGGAAGAGGAAGCCATCAGGCATCCCTTGTAGATGTTGGCAGCCATCCTGCTCCAACACGTGGCAACAGACTTTGATGAGGGAAGTAACTTATGCTTTATGGCCTGGTAACTGTAAGCTTCTACCCCAAATAAATACCCTTTATAAAAGCCAACATATTTCTGGTATTTTGCATCAGTACACCTTTGGTTGATTAATACAGATGGGAAAACCAAGGAACCCAAGGATTATTAACCCTGGAAGGAAGCAAGCCTCCTAGCCTTTGAAACCATGAGCCAATAAATTCCTGTTATTAAGCCAACACATTCAGTGGTATTTGCCAGAGCTGCCAGGAAACAAAGACTCCAACTCTCACTCTAGGGAAGAGGAAGGAGTACTTATAGTTCCCCAAAGCCAAGAAGAGAGGCTATCATAGTCATTCATAGAGATTGTGAGTACATGAAGAATGAACTGGCCTTGTGTTCCCTGGCTATAATCTTGCTGAGCCACAGAACTCAGGGCCTCTCTCGTGCTATCATTGAAGATGGCCTTGCAAGAGAATTCTTAAAGACCTTGACTCCCTCTGGATTTTTAGAGTATGTGTGAACATAGACATCAAGGTATTCTGTTCTGGATATTTCTGAAGACAGGAAGTCTTCTAAGAAAAAATGCCAATAACCATTGAAGGGTAGGTGGTGAGGTGTCTTGGAGAAGAGGATGATTGCAACTCTCACTCATCCCAATTTGAATTGTGGTTTCACCATTTACGAGCTGGGTGACCCTATGCAATTTACTCCTTAGTCTATAAAATCTGATTTTATAAAAATACATTTATTGGGTAGAAATTTTATTGTTTGTTGGTAACAAACATTAAAGGTCACTAATTTTATGGTACATATAAGGTAATTAACATGAAACCACACAGTTTTGCCACATGGACTTGGTTTCAAGCTGAGCACACTTCCAAAAATTTAGGTGACCAATGAAATCTGCATAGGAGGAAAGCTCTAAAACAGTAATCCACCAGAGTACCTTGCAACTGATAAAAAATATTCAGGACATGTCAGTTATAAAGTAGTTACAGCCTAATTCACAAAGTCACAAGTGTTTTCTCTTTCTAGAGAGAAGTAAGAAGTTAAGAAATTCCTTGAATTGGGAACTGATCAAGTGGGAATGCCAAGAAAGTTCTGTTAGAATGGAAGCCTAGGTATCCTGCTGCGGCAGAATGGTTGGATGTAGATATCATCAAAATCCTGACTGGTTTCTAAATACAGTAGCAAGATGACTTCTGATCTATAAACATAGGTAAATTATAGGTAAATGAAAAAAGTCAGTAATCATACACTTTAATAAACAACACTTTAAAAATTAACAAGGGCTGTGTTTGCAATAAAGCATCCCAAGATAAGGCACCCAGAGTTTTTCTTTCCACATCTGACTTGCAAAGCCACTCTTGTTGCCATTTCAAAAAATTCCCTCTTTCCATTTTGGTCTTTGCTGACATTTCATGCATCCAAAAATGCCAATATTGGTTGCCATATCTCTTGGCACCCATTAGGTTTTACTGGCTCTTGCTTCAATTTGGTTAGCCTCTGCCTCATGTGTTCACACTCCAGAAGTGCTTCTTATTCCCAACCAGGATGATGTACACTTTGGGAAAGAAATGCTTGGCTTCCAGGTCCATTTTTTTTCTTGAGGATTTCTAAACTACCATGGCTGCTGATGAAAATACATCAATGTAACATCAATATTTTTGTAGGAAAGGGGCATCAGGTATCACTGTCTCCCTGCCCAGTAGTATCCCACAAAGCCAACTCCACCTGCTTTCCATTTACTTCAATTTCAGCCAAATGGTCCTCTGGGCACTGATCCTTTTGAAGACATCTCGCCATTGGGCTACTTTAGTTTGTTAAAGGTTGCCAATGCAACATACCACAAGTGGGTTGGCTTTTACAATGGGAAGTTAATAGTTTAAAAGCTTACAGTTCTGAGGCTGTGAAAATGTCAAAATCAAGGCATCATCAGAGATGCTGTCTCACTGAAGTTTAGCTGCTGGTGATCCAGGACTCCTGCCATATGGCAAGAAACAGTAGTGGCTCTTCCTGTCTCTGCCTTCTTCTCTAGGCTCACTTTCTCCCCGAGCTCAGCTATGGGTGATCAGGCACGTGGCAGGGTCAGCTCTCCTCTGGGCCTCACTGCTTTAAGCTTTGGGCTGCTCCATCTGTGGCTTTTCTCTCTCCAAAGTCCACTGGTTTAAACTTCTGGAGTCTTTTCTTTGTCTCTATGGCTTTTCCCCTGTATCTGAGGCTTTTATTTTTCCATTAATAAAGGAATCCAGTAAAAGGATTAAGACCCACCCTGGGTCATGCTCTACTGAAGTGATCTAATCAAAAGGAAGTTTCCCTTAACTGAATCTAATCAAAAGACCCCCATCTACAATGGGTTTACAAGTAAAGGAATGGGTTCTCTTTAAGAACAGGATTTTCTGGAGTCCACAAAGGATTCAAACCAGAACAGGGTCTATCACGTTGATCATAAGCTTCTTTCAGATAACAGTCATTGATCAAAGAGGGCTGAAAGGTACATGGCCCGTATGAATGAAAAGTTCTAAAAGTATCTTTCAACTTCACAGTTAAAAGGTACTCTGGCAGCAATGTCTCTGAGTCCAGACACTGCTCTGCCAGTCTCCAGTTTAGGGGCATCTGCAGGCTGGTGGGTGTGGAGTGCAAGTGAGTTTTTAAAAATTTAAATACTTTTATTTTAAATTGCTTTCAGATAATTCTATTATTTCTATTTCCTCTCATATGTTTCTTGTATTTGCTGCCTATTTTGATTACTTCCTGTTGTACTAGATTGACATGTGTCTTTTATAATTAATCTTTAGATCATATTTCTTTCCAAAGATTGGATTAATCTTTAGAAAGAAATATAATCTGGAATTTTGTATTCCTAAATGGTGGTATCATGGTTGTCCAGAGTCCAAGAGATTCTGAGACAGTACATAAAGTATGTCCAGTTACACCTTCAAAGATCTGGAATTATAAGATAACTTTCATGTTGCCTTCTTGGACCTTAAGTGAAATTTCCTATGCTTCACATAGAGAGCTCAGTTTAAGCTGCCCACTGTGTATGAGGCTTTTGGCTTAAAGTATCATCTCTATGGGGCATTAAGCCCCAGTATGTTTAGGTATATATCAGATATATTATCTCCAAGGATGACCCATCTTCACCTTTCATTCACAATTTGGATTATTTCTTTGTTTTTTTGCATTTAGAGATTTCTTTTTATTCCTTTAAGTTTGTTATTATTATTATTTCTATTTTTTCCCTAGGGTTTCTATGCATTGGAAGCAATAATACAGGGTCCTAGCATAAACTCAGTTTTCCATCTAATTATAGGCTGGGATTGGCTATTCCTTAGTTCTAATTCCAAATGTCTGGGAAAGAGAGGCTGGCTCAGATTCTATCAGGTCTCCATCGGACTAATCAAATTATACTGGTGCCATGGTGCCAGGTCAAGTAGTAGAAACATGGCTGTACCACAAGAATCCCCTCTGTGGATGACAGCACAGCCCTTGTGATAAGGTTGCTAGGCAAATATACCCCATAAATATTCATCACAGAGACCTCATGGAAGACTTTTATTTATTTTTATTCACTACTTAAATTTATTAATCTAAAAATATCTAGATATCAATTTCTCCACATATTCCATATTTCAAATCTGACTTGCTTCATGCTGACAGGGAGATATATCTGACCTTAGATAAACTAGAAATATTCTTTACAAAATGAGGGAAATAATCAACTCTTCCCACAAGACATCATTTTTCTGATAGAGTTTGGACATCATGTAATCAAAATGAGCAACAGATTCCTATTCCTATCAGATGATAAAGCAAAACAAAAAAAAGGAAATAACAATATAGAAAATATTTCTCTTAGTAAGGTTCATTATATGTTTTAGTTTTAAAGCAGCATGCTTGACTGGTTAATGGAAGAGGTGGAGTCTATTATGAAGGGTTCTCCCCATCATATTGGAGTATTGGCAGGGGTATGGTTTCAATTTAATATTCCCAGGGTCACACAATTGAATATTCCCATGACTATAAAAAAGAAATTAATGCATAGAACTGAGAAATGAATGTTTACCTAAGCACTTAGGTAACAGAGCAATAAATTTTGCATATGTAGAGAGATAACAAGATGCCTTGGGAAGCATGACAGATCAGCATCTGATTACTGAGGAGATTCTAGAATCTATGCACATTAGTAGACTTTCTGTAAGGGGCCTATCATTTAAACTTCAGATCTTCCTCTTGGGATGTTATTTCAGAGAACTGAGTATTATCTGCTCAATTTCAAATATAGCCTGAATGTTACTTTAACAATACCCAGTGGGTTCTGTCTGCTCGCCTTCCTTTCTAGTGTGCTTGGAGGAATGTACTGTTAGAAATTTCAATAAATCAGCAGCACATATCAAGCAAAAAATGCATGGTGTACCAATCTTACCAATAATTCATATTTTTAGAATCATTTAGTTTTTTTTCAAAACATGCTTTTTCCTTTGCTTATATGATCCTCATGGTGACATTATATGGATTAAATTTTATCACCAAGTCCAGAAAGCTTAGAAGCCTTTCTGGTATCTAAATCTACTGGCATAATCTCTCAATAAATATTTGTGGAATGAATGGAATAGGAGGAATCCTGACTTGAAGTTTGAAGGCCTTATTTTAATAAATCCTGGCCCTCCAATTTAATAGTTTCAACAAGCCAGTTAATATTCTGACTCTCAGTTTCCTTCTCTGAAACAGAAAATAATGATGCTTGATTCACATGTTTCTTATATGACTTTAAAGAACTCAGGAATAAGAAAGCCCTTTTTTTCAGGACCTGGCATATGGCTCTTGCATAATGTATATTTGTGGAATAACTGAATTTAGATCCAAGTGTTACTAAATACCTGAGAGTTGTAATTACTTCAGATTTAGCCCCAGGTAAGTTAGAAGGTTTTAACTTTCTTATATGCATTAGATAATAAGCAATATGAATATAAATTCCCTGTTGTCTTTTCCAGGGAGCAAGGGCATGGATTTACCTTTATGGCCCAGAAAAGGGGCAATTATAAGAAGGAAAGAATTAAGCATGCTGATTCTGATCTCACCTGAGAACACAGCCTCATTATTATCATGAAAACTTTTTTAAACAATGAGATGCAAATAGATGCATTTTGTGAATCACCTTCTATCAGCTAGTAATAACTAGCAGAGTCATCGTTCTCAAAACTCCAGAAAACAGTTAATGGATTGCAGTAACTGAGCAGGTGCCAAATAAAGAAAAAGCAGCATTTAAAATGATATGTGAAGATGATGGTACCCTTGTTAGTCCCTTCTCCTTTCCCCAACACAGTGTGAAGCCAACCTGCACTGCCACTAAAGGTCCCTGCCTCTGGTCCAAAGGGAGAAGAGTAACCCCTATAAGCATACTGGGGTACCTATATGTCAGTGCCAGTCTATCTGGTGGAAGCCTGAAAGACTGAAGCAGGAAACTTGTCTCAGGCTTGCCCTCAAAAATAGACCCTCACATCAATGGTCAAGTGATTTTTGACAAGGTTGTTAAGACCACCCAGCTAAGCCAGAGCAGTCTATTCAACAAATGGTGTTGGGAGAACTGTACATCCATATCCAAAAGAAGGAAAGAGGACCCTATCTCACACCTTATACAAAAATTAACTCAAAATGGATCAAGGGCCTAAATATAAAAGTGACAACCATAAAATTCCTAGAAGAAAATGGAGGAAAACATCTTTAAGATCTTGTGGTAAGCAATAGTTTCTTAAAACTTACACTCAAAAAGTGAGCAACAAAATAAAGAAATAGATACTTGGGACCTCCTCAAAATTAAACACTTTTGTTCTTCAAAACACTTTGTAAAGAAAGTAAAAAGGCAGCCTACTTAATGGGAGAAAATATTTGGAAACCACATATCTGATGAGAGTTTGATCTCCATGTTATATAAAGAGGTCATACAACTCAACAATAAAAAGATAAGCAACCCAATTTAAAAGTAGGCAAAATTCTTGAATAGACATTTCTCCAAAGAGACAATACAAATGGCCAAAAAGCACATGAAAAAATGTCCAACATCATTAGCTATTAGGGTAATGCAGATCAAAACTACAATGAGATACCATTTCACACCTTACAGAATGGCTGTTATTGAAAAAACAGGAAACTACAAGGGCTAGAAAGGATGTGGAGAAACAGGAACACTCCTTCACTGTTGGTGGGAATGTGGACTGGTGCAGCCTTTGTGGAAGACAGTTTGGCAATACCTCAGAAGATGATTATAGAACTGCTGTATGACCCAGCAATCCCACTACTAGGGATATACTCAGAAGAACTGAAAGAAAGGATGTGAACTGACATTTGCACACTGATGTTCACAGCAGCATTATTTAAAATTGCTAAAATATGGAACCAGCCCAAGTGTCCATGAACTGATGAATGGATAAACAAAATGTGGTATATACATACAATGGAATACTATTCAGCTGTAATAAGAAATGAAATTGGGATGCATATGACAACATGGATTAACCTAGAGGATATTATATTGAGTGAAAAAAAAGCCAGACCCAAAAGGACAAGTACTATATGGACTCACTAATATGAACTAAGTATAATGAGTAAACTCACACAGGTAAACTCTAGAGTGTAGGTTACTAGGAATTAAAAGGTGGTTTGAGAATGGGAGATGATGCTTAATGTATGTGGCATTATTAATAAGGTTACTTGTAAAAGTGTGAAATTAATAGAGTTGAGAGTGACACATTATAATGAGTATAACTAACACTGCTGATTTATAAATGTGATTGTGGCTGAAAAGTGGTAGTATGAGGAAATAAATTTCAATTGAAGAAACGAGAATAATCTAGGGTATATATAACATAGTGATTTCAGTGGTAGATGAAGATTGTGGTTAACAGTAATATAAGAATGCTCTTCTTTTACAAAGTACTAAGAATATGGTGATATATGGGAAAATTAAAACTAATGTAACTTATAGATGACAGTTAACAGCAATATCATAATATTTTGCAACAATGGCAAGAAGATATATTTTCAATACTAAGGCATGGCAATAGGTGGGTATAAAGGGATATGAGATTTTTCCTTTTGGAGTAATGAAAACATTCTAAATTTCACTGAGATGATGACAGCACAACTCTGGGATGAAAATGAAAGCCACTGAGTATACATTTTGAATGGATGGCACAAAGCATGGGACTGTATAACACAGTGAACCCAGTGGTAGATGATGGACTATAGTTAACAGGACAAATATATGAGAAAATTTTTACCTGAATGATAACAAACATATACTACTAATACAGGGTGTTAAAAACTATGTGGATTGGGGGGGAATACACCAAATGTAGAATATGGGCTAAATATTCTATAAGTATACATATTTTGATGACGCTCTTTCATATTTGTAACAAATGTTTCACAACAATGTTAGGTGTTGGTGGTGGGGAGATATATGGGAGCCTTTTATGATGATATGCCCGTTTGTTTTGTAAATTCACAAATTTTACTATACATTTATTGTGTATGTATGTTCATGCATGAATGATATTCTTCAATAAATTTTTATTAAAAAAATAAATAATTGCATAGAGGGATGTAAGAAGGGAGCCCATTGGGAAGGCTACTGAAATCATTCAGACAGCATGAGGAGTCCAACTGGGACAGTAGCAATACAGATGCAAGAAGTGATCAGATTTTGAGTATATTTTAAAAATTTATTTGACAGAATTCCCTGATAAATTGGATGCAGGGTGTGAAAGCAAAAAGTCAATGATGACTTTAAGGTTATAGCTGATCAACTGGAAGGAGGGAAAAAAGGCAATTCATGCAAGGATGTGGAGAAACTGGAACCCTCATAGATTGCTGGTGGAAATGTAAAATGGTACAGCCACTGTAAAAAACAGTTTCATGGCTTCTCAAAGTTTAAACATAGAATTACCTGATGACCCAGAAATTCCACTGCTAGGTAGATATCCAAAAGAATTGAAAATGGGTGTTCCAACAAATATGTGTACATGAGTGTCCATAGCAGCTCTGTTCCTAATACCAAAAAGTGAAAACAATCTAAATGTCCATCAACAGATAAGTAGATGAACAAAATATGGTATACCCACACAATGGAACACTATTCAGCCATTAAAAAGTATGAAATGCTGATAAATGCTACAACATGGATGAAACTTCAAAACATTATGCAAGTGAAAGAAGCAAGACACGTATGAAGTCCACATATCATATGATTCCTTTTATATGAAATATTCCTAATAGGTAACTCCATAAAGATGGAAAAAAAGGAGGTGCCTAGGCTCCAGCCAGATCCTCTGATTTAAATGGTGTCAGATGAGGCAAAGGAAATCAGTAATTTTAAAAAGCTCCTCCAGTTATAGCTAATGTGTCAACCAGGGTTGAGGAGCACTAAGAACTGAAGGAAAACTGTCCTGGTCATTCCTTTTTATTATTATTAGATAGTAAGTTTGCAGTAAAATTGGGCAGAAAATACAGAGTTCCCATATACCATCCCTCCTTCCCCCTGTCCATTATTAATGCCTTCCATTAGTGTGATACATTTGTTACAATTAAAGAAAGAATATTATTATTATTTTACTATTAACTATAGTCTGTAGTTGTGACAATTTGAAGTTTTGTGAATCCCAGAAAAGATCATGTTATTTGAATTAATCCATTCCTCTAGGTGTGGGGTCCTTTGATTAGATCCAGTTAAGGGACCTTTTGATTAGATCACTTGATTAGATTGATTTAGGGCCTTTTATTGGACTATGTCAGTGAGGCCTGACACAGGTTGGGTCTCTGCCCTCTTGCTGTGGTCATATATAAACTGAGAACTGGAAGCAGAAAAACACAGAGGAAGGAAGCTGCCATTTTTACCCAGCTACATGAGAAAGAACTACAGGATTGCCTGTATTCACAGAAATACAAAGAAGTTCAAGAGGCTGAGAGAGAGGCCAAGAGAATACCCAAGAGCTTTAGAGCAAGGCCAGAGGCAAGAGGCTGGAATCAGCAGAGCTCGGAGGCACAGAAAGAGGACCCTGAGAGGCTAGGACTTCAGAGAAGCTCAAAACTGAAGAGATGATCCCTGTGGGTGCTTGATCACCCACAGGTGAGATCTGTGAGAAAGTGGCTTGGAGGAGAAGGCAGAGACCCAAAAGGAGAGCCACGATTTTGCCTCAGCACATGGCAAAAATCCAGAATGAAGCAGCCGACCTTTGGTGAGAAAGCATCTCTGATAATGCCTTGATTTCGACAGCTTCAAAACTGTAAGCTTTTATGCTAATAAATTCCTTTTATTAATACCAACCCATTTCTGGTATTTTTGCTTCAGCAGCCTTAAAGCAAACTAAAACAAATAGGTTTCCCTATTTGTGCTGTAGAGTCTTAGTATTTTTTTAATTGTTATTTCAATAGTTTTTAAAAGTTTTAGGTTGTATATATATACAACCTAAAATTTCTCCTTTAACCACATTCAACTGAATAATTCAGTGCTGTTAGTTATAATCACAGTGTTATATTACCATCACCACCATTCCCAAGTATTTGTCATAATTCCAAATAGAAACTTTGTATAACTTAAGCATTAACTTGCCATTTTCTATCCCCACCACAGCCCCTGGTAAAGTATATTCTAGTTTCTGACTCTAGGAAGTTCTTTATTCTACTTTTTACATGTTAGTGAGATGATAAAAAATTTGTCCAGTTGGGTCTTGGTTATTTCACTCAATGTGATGTCTTCAAGGTTCATCCATGTTGTCTCATGTATCAGAATTGCACTCTATTTTACAGCTGCATAATATTGCATTGTATGTATATACAAGCTTTTGTTTAGCCATTCATAATATGATGGACACTTGGGTCCATCTTTTGGCAATTGTGAATAATACTGCTATGTACATGAGTGTACAAATATATCTGTTTAAGATCCTGGGATATTTAAATTCTTTGGGATATATACCTAGAAGTGGAATTGACAGGTCATATTATAATTTAATATTTAACTTTCTGGGGAACCACTAAACTGTCTTCCATAGTGGCAACACCTTTTCACATTCCAACTGAAAAGGAATGAGTGTTCCTATTTCTCCACACTCTCTACAACACTTGTAATTTTCTATTTTTTTAAAAAATAATAGCCATTCTATCGGGTGTGCAATAGTATCACACTGTGGTTTGGGTTTGCATTTCTCTAACGGCTAATGAAGTTGATCAACTATTCATTGCTTTATGGCCACTTATATATCTTCTTCAGAAAAATCTCTATACAAATATTTGCCCAGAATTTAATTGGGCTGCTTGTCTTTTTGTTGTTGAGTTGTAGAATTTCTTCATAATTTCTGGATACTAAAGCCTTAAGAGATATGTAGTTTCCAAATATTTTCAACCATTCTGTAGATTTTCTTTTTACTTTCATGATAAAGTCCTTTGATGAGGTCCCATTTATCTATTTTTTTCTTTTGTTTGCTCATGCTCTGGGTGCAAAGTCTAAGAAGCCATTGCCTAACACAAGGTTCTAAAGATGCTTCCTTATGTTTTCTTCTAGGAGTTTTATAGTTGTGGTACTTATATTCAGATGTTTGATCCAATTTGAGATGATTTTTGTGTAGGATATGAGTAGGGGTCCAACTTCATTCTTTTTGCATATGGACATCCAGTTTTCCCAGAACCATTTGTTGAAGAAACAACTATTTCCCACTGAGTGGACATAGCACACTGGTTGGCTAAGGATGTGAGGATTTATTTCTGAACTCTCAATTTGATTCCCTTGGTCTATATGTCTGTCCTTCAGCCAGTACCATGCTTTTTATTACTGTGGCTTTGTAATATGTTTTAAGATCAGGAAGTGTGAGTTCTCCAACTTCATTCAACTTCCTCAACATGCTTTTGGTTATGTGGGGCTCCTTTTATTTCCATATAAATTTGATGATTGGCTTTTCCATTTCTGCAAAAAGGCTGTTGGAATTTTTGTTGGGATTTCATTGAATCTGCAAATCACATTCAGTAGAATTGATGTCTTAATGATAGTTATTCTTCCACACCATGAATATGGAATGTTATCCCACTTATTTAGGTCTTCTTTGACCACTATGAGCAATGTTTTATAGTTTTTCATGTACAAGTCCTTTACATCCTTGATTAAATTTATTCCAGATATTTGATTTTTTCAGTGGATATTGTAAATAGAATTTTTTTTTCTTGCTTTCCTCTTCAGATTGTTCATTACTAGTGTATAGAAACACTATTGATTTTGGCATGTTGATCTTGTACCCTGCTACTTTGCTGAATTGGTTTACTAGTTTGAGTATCTTTGTTGTGGATGTTTCAGGATTTTCTGTGATAGAATGCTATCATCTGCAAATAGGGAAAGTTTTACTTTTTCTTTTCCAATTTGGATAATTTTATTTCTTTTTCCTACCAAATTTCTCAGATTATAACTTCCAAATACAATGGTGAATGAAAGTGGTGACAGTTGGTATTTTCATCTTATTCCTGATCTCAGAGGGAAAGCCTTTAGTTTTTCATCATTGTATTTGATGTTTTCATAGCTCTTTATCACGTTGAGGAAGTTTTCTTCTATTCTAGTTTTCTGAGTGTTTTATCAATAAAGTATGCTCAATTTTATCATATGCCTTTTCTGCATCAATTGAGAAGATCACATTTTTGGTGTTTTTTTTCCTCTTAATGTGGCATTTTATATTAATTGACTCTCTTATGTTGAGCCAACCACAAGAGATGAATCCCACTAATTCATGGTGTACAGCTCTTTTAATGTGCTGTCACTTCATTTGCTATTATTTTGTTGATGATTTTGAATCTGTATTTATAAGAAATATTGGTCTGTAAATTTCTTTTCTTGTGCTATCTTTATATATCTTTGGTCCTAGGGTGATATTGGCCTCAGATAATGAGTTAGGAAGTTATCCTCCTCTTCAATTTTGTGGAAGTGTTTCAGCATGGTTGGTGATATTCTTCTTGGAATTTTTGGTAAAATTCGACTGTGAATCCATCTGATCCTGAGCTTTTATTTTGGGGAGGTTTTTGATGACTGATTCAATCTTTCTATTAGTTATTGGTCTGTTGAGATCTTCTATTTCTTCTTGAGTCATGTAGGTAGTTTGTGACTCTTTAGGAATTTGTCCATTTCATCTAGTTTATCTAATTTTTTAGCATACAGTTGTTTATACTATCCTCTTATAATCCTTTTTATTTTTGTGGGGTTCGGTAGTAATGTTCTCCTTTACATTTCTGATATTAGTTGTGTACTCTTGATTTTGGTCAGACTAATTAAAATTTTATAGATTTCATTGACCTTTTCAAAGAACCAACTTTGGTGTTGTTGCTTCTCTCTATTGTTTTTTTAATTCTCTATTTCATTTATCTGTGCTATGATCTTTGTTATTTCCATTCTTCTGCTCACTTTATGTTTTGTTTGCTCTTTTTTTTTTTAATATCTTCCATTTGTGAGGTCTTATTTGAGATCTTTCTGTCTTTTTAATGTAAGCATTTAGGGATATAAATTTCCCTCTCACCAATGCCTTTACTGCATTCCATAAGGTTTCTCTGTTCTGTCTCAAGGAAAAGTTAAAATAAAAAAAAACCGCAGTGGTTGCAAATAAAACTCCAGTCAAAAATGAATTCAAGAAGCAGCGGATGTGGCTCAAATGGTTGGGTGTCAGTCTCCCATATGGACGGATCTAGGTTCAATCCCTGGGACCTTCTGGTAAAATTTTAAAAAAAAAGAAAAATATAGGAGGCGCGCCACCAAGCCCTGCCGAGCCATGCAGCAAGATGGTGATGTAAGAGGAGAGTGACACAAGGGAGAGCCAAGATGAGACGTGCGGAAAAACCAGGAACTAAGGTGGCGCAGGTAGCAGAATGCCTCTCTCCCACATGGGAGTTTCCCAGGATTGAATCCCAGTGAAGACAGGAGGAGAAGGATGAGAAGAGAGGGCAGAAAAGAGACACAGAGAATTTGTGTCCGGCAAATGGACACAAAAACAGTAAAAACAGGGGCAGGAGGGGTGTTTAAAATGGATAAAAGTAAAATTAAAAAAAAAAGATCAATTCAAGAGCCATAAGAAATAAAATAAATGCAATAATCATGTATTGTCTGGGATGCTAAAGCAAATTTCTTCCAGTGGTCTCTAGGTCACAGAACAAGCCATAAATATTTTTATCAGCAACAGATTAAAATAATTATCTACCAGTACATATTCGCATATTGTGGGCTAAGCACAGGATTCAAACAAATAATAGGAAAAGTGAGAGGCTATGTAAACTGGAAAGATTTAGATCTTAAACATCAAAAGACATCTCTCAAATAAATTTAGAGTGGATAACTTCTGTTTTGCTCTTATTAACGTGGATCTATTAATTCCTTTCTTTTAAACATTTTACTATTACTTGTATTTATTAGATGCACATCTATTCCACTTATACAAATGATAACAAGCCTCATTTTAAAACTAAAACATTTTTAAAATAGAACTCAAAAGATGGTGCTATCACTATTAATTTGTAAAAATGACATAATTAAAGTTCACAAAGCTCAGAAGAGAAACTGATCTATCAGATGTACTGTTTACCAGACTATCTTCCCCAGGGTCATGCAACTAACAAGTGACTAAGCTACCAAGTTCAAGTTCACCTCTGCTCTGTCACAGTCCTTGAAGGCACTGCTTGTATTCAGGTAGGTTTCCCAGGAATGCCTGTGATTTCCTGAATGAACTCGGTTCAATAACTGTGAATAAAGGCTCAAAGAACGTTGCCATGTAACAAGCATTGTTCTCAGCACTGGAAGCAATAAAAACAGCTAGAATAACTATAATAAAATATTTAACCTTGCTGGGGTAACAGGGCTAAAACGTGAAACACCAATACAGTTTAAAATATATTTAAATGCTTAGAAATGTAGTTATCAATAAGTGAGGATTTATACTCCACTTCCTATAGGGCCTGATAAAATTATCATAATGCCCTTGCTTAATCAAGATAGTAGTGTTTTTCTCGCTTCCAAAGAAATAGTAAAAACACTCTTTCTAGATTGCATCCAATAAGATAAAGGCACCTGAGGATATATTTTAAGTTCTAGTAATAAAAGGATGTGTCAGCATCCTTATAACCTAAACACCATAAATAACATACTTTTCTCAGTCTTCTGAAAGTTGTTCTCTGAGTTCAAACCTAATTCCCTTAAGCACAATTCTCAACCTAATTTTTATATGATTACAAGGTGTACGTGTCCTTGGATTGTCCTAATGGACTGGTAAGGCAGTCTACTCTGTATCTCCTGAAGCTTTTACTCAACCATTATTTCTTTCTCTCTGCCACCTCTATTGTCCAAAGGGGCAGTGATTTCAGTTTACATGTAAACTGAATTCTCAGAAGATCCAACACTGACTTAAGTGAATTCTCCAGAACTCATCCCAGAACTTGTCCCAGAGGTCTGATTTGCTTAGAAATTCACTTACAGGCCTCCTTGAAGTCCAAACCCTTACAAGATAATTTCAAATAACATTGAAAAGGAACAACCAAACAAAAAAGATTCTAATTGCTTTTTCCCCCCAAAGCAAAGAAATAACCTTCAATTCATCACCTTTTACATTTTCTCAAGCAGTATGCCTTGTAAAGAAGTTTTAGTTTTAGAATTAGAAACAATTCAACTGGTTCTCAACAGAGCACTATTGCATTTTGGTCAAGAAAATTTTTCATTGTGTGAATCTCTCCCACACATTTGAAGGATATTTATTTTCCTGAGCATCCACTAATTGTCAGAAGTATCATGGTGATAAATCACCACCACTCCACACATGCACACAACACACAATTTCCAAACAACTGCAGAGGGTTGTAACATCCCAGGTTGAGAACCACTAAAACCATCTCATTCTGTAATAAATAAATTGAGACTTGAAAATATAAAATGCATTTTTAAAAGGCATAGAGCTGGTAAAAGCCAGAATTGTGACTCTCATTTAGTGTTCTCATCTTAACAACATACCTGCCTCTGAGAAAAACACATTGAAATGGGGCTCACTCTTTTTTCTCAACATAGGGCTATTGCATAGAATCACCATATATAGAGAGTTGAATGATAACTCAAGATGAAATCCATTTTGTCTCTATACAGACATAACACAAATAAAAAACAAAATCTTCCAAAATTGACAAAAGTATTTGATTCATGCTAGCAATCTATATAACATTCAGTCAATAGTAAATTGGAAAAAGTGATAGAACAAGTAAATATAGGTAATAATACTGTCTCAGATTCTACTATCTGTGTGACTTTAAATTATACTATTTACATAATCTCTCTTGGCCTCAGTTTCTCCATATGTAAAATGGTCGGTTAGATTATTCTTAAAGACTTGTCCTCTGTAAAAAATTGTACCTTTATATTTTTCACATAAGCTAATCTAATTTACTGCAGTGCAAGTCTATGTGTTCTATGCAAAGATAGGTAATATGAGTTCATACCTTTTACAAGATACTTACATTTATAAACTTTATCTACTATAGTCAGGGAGCAGATTTCTGATTATTGAAATAACCTCACAATCAGAAGAATGCATTATGTATTCCCAATAGTGCAGTGCAACATTTTAATTTTTTAATGATAGGAGACCAGCTAATGAAAACTTGCTTCCTTCAATGGACGATTAGTCTGTGTTATAAAAACGCTGCCTCTCCTTGCCGCAGCAAGTTGCAGTTTTCAAAAATGTAACCTTCTATAAGCTACCAGACTTTCATACTTCAGTGCACTAATTACTTGACCTCAGAACATACAAGATCATGGCTTAAAACTATATGGTGGTTGGTATCATGCTTGAGAAAAGGGTGGAAAGAATACAGTTTACAGATTCTGGAAAATTTTTAGTTCTTCATTTTCAATTAACTTTCCCAGATAAACATATAAAGCTCACAGTTCAGAACCTGGCAATTAGAAAGTACTTAAAACTTGGTATTTTTCTTCTATGTCAATAATTTCCCCCACAATTCTTATCAAATATGTGGAATTTTGTATCCTGATTTTATCACTTAACAATAATCTTAACTTTAAAACTCTTTTATCACTTTATGGTAACTGATTTCATTTAAAAATTGTATGGAATAAAGTTGTTTTCTTTGGTTCTATGAAATGCATTAGAATTACCAACTGGAAACAGCAACAAAATACTTAAATTCAATATTTTTAACAACTACTTTTATTACAAATAAATGTTTTGTTTTAAAAATATTATAGGTAAAGTCATCAATGTCTAATTCTCACGTTCTTACTAAATTTAACTCAGGGTAGCAATATAATATCACATTGTCACTGCTTTTTATTTATAATAATCAAAACTCTAACAGATAGAAACAGAAGCCATTTATGTTTTTCTCTTTTGCATCTATTTCATTTTCAGCCTTAGATGGTAAGCTTTACTCAGGAACATCAACCTATGGAAAAATGTATGTTGAACATTCTCTATGTTGTTACAGTTTTTTTTTAACCTCAGTCTCCTATCTTAATAGTGCCTAACCCCCTTTTCCATCTACTATTTTTCGACTTCACAGAGACATCCACACTTTAATCTCTCCATCTTCTCTCAGTTTACAGGCCTCTTTGGATCTTCTTCTTCTTTATTCAACATTAGTGTTGTCGCAACAGCATTTTTAATTCCTTTTTAGTTAAATCTTTCAAACTCCATATCAATAGTGCAGCTGGCCTCTCTGAAATTACACCCAGGGGCTGAAGCTCTCCAGGAAAGGAAATCACACACACACATTAAAAGGAGTTTCTGCATAGTCATAGTGGAAACTCAACAGGGTACTCTCCTCTGCTAACCTACTCTCGCATGTCTCTCAAAAAACTTTCTAAATCGTTACTATCTTCCTCCAAGTCCTTAGCTGTCTTCACCTCCTTAGTTTCACAGATTACATGGTCTTCTCTCTCTTTGAGAAAACTTGAGGCCATTAGCTATGTTCTCTCTGCACATACATACCCATCCAGAGACCTGGAAAGCTAACCCAGAGTCACAGCCATTCCCACCGTATGCCCTCCTTACTCTATTCAATTTTCCTTTGCCATCTATATAAGGGGTCTGCAAACTATATCCACATGTAAAATCTGGCTGGCTGCCTGTTTTTGGAAATAAAGTTTTACTGAAAAACAGCCAAGTCCATTTGTTTGCTTTTGTGCTACAAGAACAGAGTTGAGTTGATGCTACAGAGACTAAATGGACCACAAAATCTAAAATATTTACTATCGCACCCTTTACCAAACAAACAAAAAAAACTTTGCTGCCTCCTAATCTGTACTGTCTCCATCTTTCTTTGTCTAAGACCTTGTTCTTCAGCCTAAAAATATGCTCATCTCTCTTCTAGTCTAAAAATGCTCTTTGAGCTTAAACTCTGTCTAGCCATATGCAAATATCTATCTTGCTCTCTCATACAACTTGTCCAGGAAGTATACTACAGTCTCTCTCTCCACTTTGTTTTTTATTCATTACTTTAGCCCTGTAATGATTTGTGACTCTACTACTTTGTTGAAATTAATCTCACTAAAATCAATGATGGCTTTCTACCTGTTAAACCTAAAAAAATATTTCAATCTTTAACTAGTTGAGCCACCTTTAGGCACTCTCCATTTAAACTGTTTAAAACAATGTTATTAATAAAGAGTACATATTAGGATCATCTCCAAGGGCTTCCACCCCTATGCTGCTTACAAATCAGAATTATTCTTAACTATTACATTTTATGTCAACAATTTACATATAGCTGGGGAAACAAAACTAAACTAAACATCACCACCTCTTAGGTTTATTGTGGTGAGGACAGATTTAGTAACTCACTCTGGCTGACATATATTTTGATTTTTAAAACAGTATAAAACCAAACAGAAAACTGGTGAGATAACAAATTCTTTACTTTCTACTCATTATTCCAAAGATATGTGGAAATTGTGCCACTAATTCTATTTCTAGTGGCCACAAATCTCACATAGAAAAATTCTTTCAGATTAGACCAGAGTTATCCCTTTCTCATACCTCTATCTCATGTTCCTTCACTCCACAAAAAAAGAATTTAACATGCCTACCCATGTTCCAATGGTCCAAGTAAATAAAAATATGGATATGGAGAATTTAATGATACAATTAATAAGGTAGATTTAAAATCAAAATTATTATTGATTATGCCACAAAAATTAGTATGACTTAGAATGAAAAACTCATAAAAGCAACATTCTCTGAACACACTGGTTTAAAACTGGAAATTAAGAACTAAGGATTAGGAATAAAATTAACAAATCCAATCATTCCAAAGTTAGAAAAAAAATTGAAGAAATTTTTGTCTAAAAAAGGAAATCAAACTATCATTCCAGACCATTTAAGAAATCTAAAAATGGGAATACAATATCTCACATATTTCAAACATATCTAGAGACCAATTAATAGACTTAAGGACTATGATTACTTTTAAAAAGAATAAAAACAAAGTCTTCAAATCAACATGTTAGAAAAATTCAATCACAATAAAAAGGCAAAAACACTAAAAAGAAAATAAGAAAATAATTACTTAGACCAGAAAAAAATGATAAAGAAATAAAATACTTGGTTCTTAGAATAGGCAATAAAGTTGATAAACTTCTGATAGATCTAATAAAGACAACATACATTTTGGGACTAAGAAAAAGAATATAATCACAAATACAAAGAAAATATTTTAAATTATAAGAGAAATGTATATAACAGTTATTCTAAATAACCTATAAACATAACCTAACAACTATAAACATAAAGACTTTATGTTTTGCTTTATAAAGAGCAAAAACTTGTTTGACTCTAAACTATATTGTGTACTAGTTGTGTGATTTTAGACAAGTTACCTAACTGCTGTTAGGCATATTTCTTCACTTCTAACATGGGAATTTAAAGTATAGAATTTCTGTATTAAATAGGAATGTTTTGAGAAGTATTGCTTATGTCACTGTCCTCATCATTGCTGTCAGCACTTCCTCCTCATTATTATTATTTGCTGCCTTTGATAAATGCTTGAAATGTGCTAAATGAGAATGTCTAGTTTGGAATAAATAGTAAATTCCTAAACAAGTTAAAATTTAAAATATGCTTTTCCAGTCAATCCTTTAATCCATCCATAAGAACTAGGCTCAATGCAAACCATTTACTTTATAATCTACATTTGTTAAATCTCATAATATAAACCTTAATGACATCTCCTCGAGGGAAAAAAGTCAACCATATTGCCCAAGTTACAAGAGTGAGAAGGATTGATTACACTTAACAATTAATATGTTGCTTTTAGAGTTATATAATTGTCATTAAACAAATGAATAGACATTAAATTTAAAGGAAAACCAAGAAGTGGAACTAAACAAAGTTGATGCTAAAACAAAAATTAGGGGGTATTTCTTCTCACTTTTTTTTTCCAGGAAATCTGAAGGTCTAATTTAAGTCCATAAAGATTCTGAAACCAGAAGAATGCTATATTTTTCATTAGTCTCTCAAAATCTTATAATTAGGTAAGAAGAAAACTAAGAAAATTGAAGCTCTTATATTTACACATGTCCCTAGACTTTTCCTTAGGATTTAATGTAAGTTATTGTCAGAGTAAAACTGGATAGGAAAGATGTAAAATCAAATTTTCAAACCTGATATTACCTTATTTTAGGCTAAAACAACAAGTACTAGCTTAAAGTTTATATAAAAGAAAAGCCCATCCAGGCAAAACCCAGTGGTTTTGGTGTATAACTGCAAAATGTCAAAAAAAAAAAAAAAAAAAAAAAACACTGATAACTCTGTCTACCCAAATTCTTGGATTCAGCCATTTAAAAAAATTATGCCCATTTTAAGTTCATTAACACAAATATTTATAGAGCACAAGAGAATACAAAGATTAAAATAAACATACAAACAAAATATGGTCTTCTATCCTCAAGGAACTCACTGTGGGATAGTCCAAAGTGAGAAAAAGAAAGCAAATAATTACTGAACCTCTATGCCTACACTATATCTATGATAGATGTATACTGATATTACTGGCTAACATTTATTGGACATCAGTATAGAAAGGACTTAGCTAGATGCTTTAAATGTATTATTTCACATGCCCACTAAACCCTAATATGTTAAGAATCATAACGCCTATTTTATATACATAGAATTGTTTACAGAGTTTAGGGTGATCAACTGATTTCTAATCATTTACCACGATTAAAGTAAATATGTGTGACTCCAAAGCTCATATTTTGGCTACACCATACTGCTTCCATTAAGTTGGGATATCTGAGAGTTTGTCAGTTCTTGAAGTAAATAAAATAAAATAAAAAATACACTGGTTTAAAACTCTGGATCTTGCCATGTCTTGGTTTCTTCATCTGAAAGTTGTTAGTAATTAAGCTGGCCCCATTAATTTCACTAGGTCAATCAAATATGATAATGAATGAGAAAATTACTGAAAAGTAGAGAAGCAAAGTTGAGCTATTAATAAAAATGAAATACAGAATGACAAAGCTCTTCCCTAGCATTGGAATCTAGGCCAAGTAACCAAAGAACCAGGTGCTAGGACAAGATGGGAAATGTATCTGAATACATTTTATGTATTTAAAATATTTTAAACATTTCATCCTTTGCTAAACAACTGCAAGGTAAATGACACTGAAACTGTGTTCTTGTAACTGATTAGTGCTGGAGTAACAATTAAAACACAGGCCAGGTAGAAAACTGTGTAATTTATTCACAGAATTCAATCAGCAAAAATAAGGAATTTGTATAATGCAGGCCTCCAAAGCAACCTTTACCCTCTAAAGCACATTCCTGAAGCCCAAAGGAAATGAATAACTGCTTTGACTCTTCACTGCATTTTATCTATACAGCCTCCACCTGTTTTAAAACATGAAGAAAAAATAGTGCCACTTATAGCAGAATAAATGTTGTCTGAGAGCTTTAGAAGTACTCTTTTGTCTCTATTCCTATTGTTATTCTCTCACAGATATATGTTCCCTGATCACTATCCTTTCCCTGGAATCTTTTCCTTCCTGCAAACATTTCCATCTAATCTTTGTTTTGAGTTTCCCTAACACAATTTCATAAATTCAGGTCTCTCAAAATGTCTGCAGAGGGATTTAGACATTCTTTCTATGTGGCAAGCTCTTTCGGCCGTAACAATTATACTTTTAAACTAGAGAAATAAGGAAGATTAGACAGTAAAATGCCCCGTTGAGTAACAAAATAATTTTCATTCAATTAGTGTATTATTTTAAAAACCACCATAGTACTCACATGCACATGACATTCAAAGTTATTCGATCCTAGACAGATCAAGTCCATATTTAGTTGTAAATGAACGACCACTCTGAAATGCCATTCTATGTAGACAGATTTTCCTTGGTACATAGCAAACACACACACACACACACACACACACCACATTATGACAGCACACACCTTTTGTACATTTGAGTTATTCAGGAAATACTGGCAAATTTATTTAACATGGAGGACAATAAACAAATTTCTTCCTAGTGACGTTTCATTTCTGAATGCACAACACAGTTGACATCTGGCCTCAGGCACTGACCAGAACTCTTAACACGGAGAAATGCTTTTGGAGTTTGGCTTTCCTCAGTGAAACATTAGTCTACCAAAAGCCAAGTGTAGATTGATATCAATATATGCTAATGGTTGTAACTGAAGCCAAACTACTTAAATACAAATAATAACAATTTAGGAAATTTAGCTCCTCTAAATGAAACTGTAATACTTTATTGAATGACACAAAAGATATATAGCTATATCATGTTCTTGGATGGGATCACTTAATGTAATTAAAATGTTTGTGACTCCAATTTTATATATAATATTTAATACAATTCCTATATTAGAATTGCAAAAATGGACAAAATCATTCTAAAATTCATTAGAAGAATAACTGTATGGTAATTTTATAAAAGAGACTAAGAAGAGGTCTTTGACCATGAAGATATTAAATCTTACTCAAAAGCTACCTTAATTAAACTATTATGTCCAAGAGGACATGAGTGGAATAAAGTACAGAAAGAGATCCAAATATATATTACAACTCAATATATGATAACGGTAACATTTCATTTTAGGAGAGAAAAGATGGATTTTTCAATAAATACTTTAGAAACAAACAGCTATCTATTTTGCTATTAAGTAAAGCTATATCCACATTTCACACTATATTCAAAAATAAATTTCAGATGGCTTAGTGGTCTAAGTGTAAATATAAAGATTTTGGAATAAATATTTGAAGATATTTTATAACAGTGGTGGTCCAGAATGCCTTTAAACATGATACAAAAACAAGAAGCTAAAAGGAAAAGTAGAATTTATATATTTGAGTCCTTAAAAGTTTAGAGTTTCTGAAGTAAATGAAAGGTGCCAAAACTAAACCAAAATAAAAATAATAAACTGGGGAAAATATTTATTAAGCTTACAACAGCCAAAAGGTTCTAAATATGAAGCGTTCTTGCAGTTAAGAAAAGGACATATAAGTCAATTTAGAAAGAAACAAATGATAGAAACAGAAATATGGCAGTAAAGAAATTACAAATCTCAACCCAAACTATAAGCAAGATGTGTAAATTTAATACTAGACACAGTTTCTCACTCAAAATGTTAATACATATTAATAATAACCAGTGTTCTGGAAAATGTGGAGAAATGAACACTTTTGTAGAGTTTTGGTGGTACTATTTATTGGTAAAGCCTTATTGAAGGACAATCTGATAGTATCTTTCAATGTTTAAAATAAGCATACTCTTTGACCTTGTAATTTTCCACTCCTAGGAATCTGGTTTACTGAAATATTTGCCTATGAGACAGATCTGTAAGTCTAAGAATGTTCACTACAATATTGCTTGTAATAGCAAAACATAAATAATACAAATATTCATTAGTAAATGGTTGAGTAAATTGCAATTTATCCATTTTATAAAATAATATGTAGCTGCCACAAAAAGAAAGGAGTAGAGAACTACTGATGCAGAAAGAAGCCTGAGATATATTTAAAATGAATAAAAATGAATAAAAAAAAAAATATGTGTGATCCTGTTTTCTTAAAACTTTTTGTTAAAAAGTATATTCAGTGGTTTCTAGTCAACCAAGAACATGGCATAAGAAGGGCAAACACTAGAACACCATCTTCCTCAAAATTCCAGAATATAATTAAAGGGTTACAGTAATTGGGATAGTACCAAATCAAGAAATCACATGGTTTTTAAAAATGGTAGGAGAAGCTAGTTTAACATTACTGGTCCCACCCCCAACCCCTACTGGGTGCTGTGTGGAACCAGCTTGTGCTCCTACTGTGGGTCCCTTACCCTGTTCTAAAGGGAGAAGAGTAACCCTTATATGCACATACTGTGGTATCTGGTGGTAGCCAGAAAGATTGAACCAGGAAATTCCTTTCTGACTGGACCTCTCAGAACTTACCCTGCATGCTAAAGCAGATTGCAGATAGCTAAAGTAGTATAAAAAAACAATTAAGTCGAAGTGGCTAGGGCAAGGGATACCATAGATCACCTAGAAGGGGCAGAAAGTCTATTTCATAGGGAGTAGAGAGAGCATTTTAATTGCTGTGAACAGGGGAATTCCTAAGGCCAAAAAACAAAGCACATACTCAGAACAGGCTGCAGGCCCAGAAAACACAGAGAAGGCCCGGGACTTCACATTCACCATGGTCTCATCTTTATAGGAGGGCTGAGCTCTGAAGAAGTACATCTGTCCACACAGAACCAATTTGCAAAGACTCTGAAAGGTGCTTTTTGCATCAGTTTGTTTGTTCTTGTTAGCTCCTGGGATTCAAGATGGACAAACAGCTTAGGGACTAAATCCTAGAGTTAACACTTAAAAATATTAAAATGTACAGTAAGCAACAAAAGATCATGAGACAAAGAAACAGGAAATGATGGCCCAACCAAAGGCCAAGATAAAAATCTAGAAATTATCAATGAAGAAGACCAGACTTTGGATATACCTGAAAAAGACTTTAAAAATATGAACCTTAATATGCCTAAGGAGATAAAGGAAAACATGGAGAAAGAACTAAAGGATATCAGGAAAACAAGGAATGAACAATATGAGAATCTCAATAAAGAGAAATATTAAAAAGCAAATAAACAGAAATACTGGAGTTGAAGATCAAAACAATGAAAATGAAAAATTCCTTAGAGGGTTTCAACAGTAGATTGGACCCAACAGAGGGATGAATCACTGAACTACAAAACAATTGAACTGATTCAGGTTGAAGAGTAGAAAGAAAAAAGAATGAAAAAAAAATTGAACAGAATCTAATAAGCTGTGGGACATCATCAAGCATATGAATATGTGGGTAATATATATGTTTAATATATGGAAGTCCAAAAAGAAGAACACAGAAAAGGGCAGACAGAACATTCAAAGGAATAGTGTAAAATAATATTCCAAATTTCACTAAAGACACAAATATGCACTTCAAGAAGCCCACCAAACCACAAATAGGATAAACTCTAAGAAAAACATGCTGTATTAGTGTATAGTGAGCAAATGGGTGCTGATGCAAAGTACCAGAACTCTGTTGGCTTTTATAAAGGGTATTTATTTGGGGTAAAAACTTATAGTTACAAGGCCCTAAAGAGTCCAACTCAAGGCTGCTTTCTCACCCAAGTCTTTTGCCACAAGTTGAAGTAAGATGGCAGGCAACTTCTGCCTGGTCTCTCCTTCCTTCTTCCTCTTAAGGCTCTGTGGGCCCAGCTTCTTCCAATCTCAGCTGTAGGCTGGCATAGGGCTCATTTCTTCCAGGGCTTTCTCAATGCTGCAAACTGTCAGGCAAATGGCTCATCTCTCTCCAAGGATCCAGGATCAAAACCTCCTCTGCCATCTATGGAGCTCTCTCTCTTCCTGTGTCTTCTGTGTATCTTCTTGAGTAAGTGTTTGTTTCTATCAGCCCACCAGGGGGTGGGGACTCAACTCTAAGTTATACCCTACTGACATGGTTGAATCAAAGCTCTAAGCTTTTATCAAGTAAACTTAAAAGCATTGAATTTAATACAACCAAAGGGTATCAAACCCAGAGGAAGAGAATAGCTTATACACATAACCTTTTTGGGGATTCATAAATAATCTCAAACTGCCACACATGCCTAGTCAAACTGTCAATGCCAAGGACAAGAAGAGAATTCTGAAAGCTGAAAGATAAAAGTAATGTGTGATACACAAAGGTGTCCCGGTAAGAGTATGTGCCAATTTTCCATCAAAAACTACAGAGACAAGAAGGCAGTGAGAGATAAAATATTTAAAGTGCTGAGAGAAAAAAAAATTACCAATCAAGAATTTTATATCTGGTGAGACTGTCTTTCAAAAATTAGGGAGAGATTAAGACATTCCTGGATAAAAAAAAAGCTGAGGGAGTTCATCACCCCTAGACCTGCACTACAAGCAAAGCTAAAGGGAATTCTTCAGACTGAAAGGAAAAGACACTAGACAATGGACTGAAGCAGCACAAAGAAATAAAGACTTCTGATAAAGTTAGCCATAAAGGTAATTATAAATGTTATCTTACTGTATTGTATTTGTTGGTATGTAACTCTACTTTTTTCTTCTTACAAGTTCTAAAATGCAAATCCATAAAAAGTAATGATAAGTCTATGGGTTTGGACATTCAATAAACAAATATATAATTTGTAAATAAAGCAAAAAGAAGGTGGTTGGTTGGAAGGGTACAGGAATAGTGATTGCGTATGTGATTGAGGCTAAGTTAGTGTATTAGTCAGGGTTCTCTCGGGAAACAGAATCAGCAGGAGATATCTGTAAATAATATGGAATTCTAAAAGAGTCTCTCACGCGACCGTGGGGATGCACAAGTCCAGGTTCCTCAGGCAAGCTGAAAACCAGGGGCTCCGATGAAAGCCCTATGAAAGGTCGTTGATGAATCTCTGGGAGAAGTTGCCTGTCCAACAACGAGCTGGGAAATTCTCTCTGAATGTTGAAATCACTTCCACTTTTAAGTCATTCAACTGATTGGATAAAAGCACCACCCATTGATAATGTAACCTCCCTGATTGATGCAGATGTAATCAGCCATCCACGCAGTAAACTCACTGGTGATTGAAGTCCATAAATGCTCTTGTATTACAATTAGCCCAGTGCTTGCTGGAACAAACACCTGGACACAACTACTTGGCCGAGTTGACACATTAGCCTAACCATCACAGTTAGTATCAAATAAAATGTGATTTTTTATAATTTAGGGTATTAAATTCCAGCCCCAGGGTACACACAAAGAAAATAAATATACAGAAAGAAGTGAGAAAGGACTCAAAATTGTACAATAGAAAATATCAAATAAATATGAAATTAGTCATTAATGGAAGATTTGAAGGCCAAAAAAAGGTTAAGACTTACAAAGACAAAGCAAAATAGTAGAAGAAAGTCCTTCATTATCAGTAGTTACTTTAACTGTAAGTGGATTAAACTCCCTAGTCAAAAGGCAGTGATTGGAAGAATGGATAAAAAAGCATGACTCAACTATTTGCTATTTACAAGAGACTTATCTGAAATTCAAAGACATAAGAAATTGAAAGTGAATGGATGGAAAAAATATATACTATGCAAATAGCAACCAAATGAGAATTGATGTATACTATATCAGATAAAATAGACTTTAAGAAAAAAAACTATTACAGAGGACAAAGAAGGTCACTATATGCTGATAGAGGGGTCAAATCTATAAGAAGACATAAGAATTATAAACATATATATATGCACCTAATGGCAGAGCCCCAAAATATATGAAGCAAATATTGACAGATTTTAAGGGAGAAATATATGGTTCTATAATAATAATAGGAAGTTCAATATAGTACTTTCAAAACTGCATAGAACACCTAGGCAGAAGATCAGTTCAGAAATAGAAGACTTGATTGATACTATTAACCAACAAGATCGAACAGACCTATATAGAACAATTAACCGAACAGCAACAGAAAACATATTCTTCTCTGGTACACATGGAACATTCTGCATGATAGACAAAATGTTAGATTAAAAACAAGTTTACATAAATCCAAAAATATTGAAATTATATGATTTATCTTCTTCAACCATAATGGAATCAATAACAGAGAAAGAACTGAAAAATTCACAAATGTGTAGAAATTAAACAATGTACTCAAATGATCAATGGATCAAAAAGAAGTTACAAGAAAAATTAGGAAATATCTTGAAGCAAATGAAAATTGAGAACACAATATATCAAAACTTACTGGAGTCAGCAAAGGCAGCACTGAGAGATTTATAGCTATAAATGCTTACATTAAAAAGGAAGTAAGGGAGGGCGGCAAGATGGCGTTGGTGTAGGAGGGCGCACACTGCAAGCTCCCAGAGCAAGGCGGATTGGGGACGGGGTCCTGCCCGGGGTCTGTGCTGTGCAAGCGTGGAGTGAGAACCTTGGGACATCTATCTGTGCGGATCGGCGGCGTGAACCGAACGGTGGAGATTCGTGAGTTTTGAGGCTGCCGGTGGAGGTTGGCACAGGCGGCTGAGCCCCGCGGTTACGGAAAAAAAAAATAAAACGGCCATTTGGAGCCGCGGGCGGGGCGAAAAAGTTTTATTTTCTGGGGATCTGGCTGCCTGGCGCCCCTTGGAACTTGTGTGAACAGAGCAAACGAGCTAATCAGCACCCGGTGAACTGGAGGGGGGATTTTGGTCGGGGAACGCAGCTGATTTCCCTAGCCACCCAGGGATAAGACCCGGGCCGCTGCAGAGCCAGGAGGAAGGGACAATTCCCAAAAAAGGGAGGGTTCGGTTGGAAGACAGGGAAGGGTATTTTATATTTTTAGACATTGATCTGGCTGCCTGCACCGCCCCATAGCTTTGGGGAGCAGATAAGCCGACCTGAAGCAGCATTAGGCTGAGAGCAGACGCGAATCTGCACTCAAACTGATTTACTGAGCAGCCCGGTGACCCTGGAGCTCGGCGCCAGAAGGGGCGGAATCCACCATCTTCAGCACTTCTCACTGACTAACATCAGAGCTTCAGCTAACCTGGGGAGTCCGGAAAGTGGGACGTGCTTGATTAATTTCCACGGGCCCAGCTAGGGTCCCTTCCGTAAGGGGGTTGGTCTAGAAGAGGAATTATTTTGGGTCCTGCATTTGGCTAAAAAAAAAAAAAAAAAAAAGTGAGGTCACCTCAACAAATGAAAAATAAATTCTTTTTAATTTAGTTTAATAGCTAAAAGCTGCTTCAGGACCTGCATATAGAACCCTGTGGGGAAATTGATTGATAAACACAAGTAGGCAGGAAGGATCCACGTGGACCCTAGGGGAATCATTGACCCCCCTTAGCTCTGTTTGACTGCTTGCCCGTGTGGGTCTTTGGTTTCTCTCTGTTACTTTCTGGTCTATTGCTATTATTCCCATTTTCCTCCGCCCTTCCTTTTTCCTTCTATTTTTTTTTAAAGAGGTGCTGCCAGCTGGTCGCTTATTTGCTGGGCTTCTTATTCAGTAATTTCCCACTCGCTGTATATATTGATTCTGTATTACAAACTATCGGTTATCCTTCCTGCATGTTTCTGCCTTCTGTTTTCTGTTGTGGCTCTTAGAGACAACATTTTTTCATAGGCCCACAACTTAAGGGTGTCAATTTCTACCCCATCTATTTTGTTTTCTTCTTCTTTTTTCTTTTTTTTTTTTTTTTATTAGTATTAACTTTTTCCTTTCAGACCTTTCTCTACTATTTCTCTACCTCCTCATAATTCTAGCCTTCTAAATCACTATATATATATATTCCTCCATTTGTTTTCCCAGTCCATTATAGGAACTCCATATTTTTTCCTAGTACTCTACACTGCCTACACAAGTTAAATATTCATCTCATTAAGTCTCATTTTGCCCCTCTTCTAACTTTTACCAATATTTCTATTATCCTTCTGCATTCCTTACATCTTTTCATTCCTCTGGCCCTAACATTTTGCCTTCAAGGGAACATAGAAAGAAGTAAGGAAATAAAATAAGAAGAAAAACTGCCAAAGAGAAAACTTAACTCACACGCAGAACCAACAGCTAAATAAAATTCTAGAGCATAGAGAAAAGCTAATCAACTGAACAAACCCATCAAGATAATATGATGACCAGAGGGCAACAGAAAAATACAAATGACTCTGAAAAACTGGAAAACATGGACCAGTCCAGTGCACAAAATAAAAACCAGGGAGCAATGCAGTACATCGAAAAACTAATCAAAGTTATCCAAACAAATATCATGGACCAACTTAAAGAACTGAAGGAAGAGATTAAGGATATAAAGAAGACACTGGGAGAACATACTGAAGAAATAGCTAACACACCTAAAAAGGTAATGGATATGATGGCGAACAAAGACACAAGTCAAGAAATGAAAAAGACGCTGGACTCACATGGCAGCAGAATTGAACAGGCAGAGGAAAGAATTAGTGATATGGAAGACAACACA
Organism: Tolypeutes matacus; assembly: GCA_026826555.1. Lineage (NCBI taxonomy): Eukaryota > Metazoa > Chordata > Mammalia > Cingulata > Chlamyphoridae > Tolypeutes > Tolypeutes matacus. The sequence continues at coordinate 15,091,103 of JAKSZT010031676.1, forward strand.
GTTGAAATCAAAGTGATTGTAGAAAAGATAGACAAAAAGATAGAAAAAATCCAGTATGGTCTCAGGGAATTAACCGATAATGCAAGACGCAAAAACATACGCATTATGGGCATTCCAGAAGGAGAAGAGAAGGGAAAGGGAACAGAAGGAGTGTTGAAGGAAGTTATGGCTGAAAACTTCCCAACTCTATTGAGAGAGATGGATGTGCAGATCCAGGAAGCACAGCGCACCCCAAATAGTATAAATCCCAACAGGCCAACTCCAAGACATATACTTGTCAAACTGTCCAATGCTCAAGACAAAGAGAAAATACTCAAGGCAGCAAGAGAAAAGAGAACCATCACATACAAGGGAAGCACAATAAGATTAAGTGCTGATTTCTCAGCTGAAACCATGGAGGCAAGAAGACAGTGGTATGACATAGTCAAAACACTAAAAGAAAAAAACTTCCAGCCAC